>CM053793.1:280787090-280962090 GCA_028749045.1 Cupressus sempervirens | reverse complement strand
TCTAAATTTCTCAAGTCGAGGAATCCTTAGAATCCATCCAATCACAAAAGTCATCTTCTTCTTTCTCTTCTCCATAATCAAGTCTTCAGAAGACAAATCTTGTCCAAAACAAGAACCTCGTGCAAACTGCCTCACAGTCGGCGCTCTGTCTACACAATCAAGAACTTCTTCACAAACTTCACCCAACTCAAGGTCCTGGTGCAAACTGCCTCACGTTTGGCAATCTGTCCGCACACTCAGGAACTCTTGCTCTGATACCACTGATGACGGGCCACACCACCCTTACCAACTCAAAACCAAAAATGCAACAATATGGAGATAGAGAGAGATGACAAAATGCTTCATAAAACATCCATTAATACTTGAAATCCACTAGAAGAGATTACATTTGAAGAGCTTACAATTCAAGAACTTCTATTTCTCGAACTTCCATTAGAAGAGCTTCCATTTCTCCAACTTCCTTTAGAAGAGCTTCCATTCCTTGAACTTGATTACAAATGATTATAAGCCTTTCTTAAATAGGCACTTCTAACCCAAGACATTACAAACACAAGCAATGTGGGATAAAAGGTAAATACAACTACCTTTAAATAAATATTAAATTCTCACCCAAATACAACTAAGCACCCAACAAATATTAAATACATGATTTAAGGATCTTTCCACAAACTTCTAAGATGCCACCTACACACCTCGATTAATGGAATGACAACTATTTTTATTATTTTTTATTTATGCCACCCATGCGCCTCGAAAATAGAAATCTCCTTTTCCTTTCTTTTCTCCTTTTTATTTTTTTATTATTTCTCCTCTAATTTTCGTCACTTTCTCTCTCCTCCAAAATTTTATTTTATTTTTTTTTATTTATTTATTTTTTTTCCTTTTTTTTTCCTCTCTCTTTTTTTTTTCTAATAATTTAATTTTCCCATGCAAGATGCTCCTGCATCAGAATGCATCATTATCTCTTCTAGTAAGCCATATTTTTTATTATTATTACTTGATGTTATAATATAAGTTTGATTTTAGTAAAAGAACAACAACTTATGTATTGCCATATTTTATTAAGTTTTTTCTCTAATTCTAATTCTAAATCATCATTCTTCTTGGCAATAGTCTGCGTTCGTACATTTTAAATTATATTAAATGTTCATAAAAAATGCACATTGCTACAACGTATGGATAAAATTAACTACCATTTAATAATAAAAATGTTGTTATCAGTTCTCTTTGTCAAATTTAACATTTGTTTTTGTTTTCTAGGTCATAGATGATTCCCCCCAAGCTCACCACATAATAGACATCTCGAGTAGTACATCAAAGGTCAATACTTAGCAGTAATCTATTGGGTCTAATGTGTTTATCAATTGGAACAGGTATCCCCAAACTGAAATCCAAAATCTTGCCAATTGTGGTTCTCTGAATTGTGCTAAACTTTTTGCACAAATAAATGTGTCAAGTGTATACATACATGTGATGTTCAAGCATTTGAGATCATCAAAGTGGAGGAATTTTTGCAAGAAATCAATGCACAATAACTCAACTATTATATCTATTGCACATATCTAAGGGAGATTCATGTTGACAAGTTTTATAAAGAAGGAAATGCACCCATTATTCATCATGCATTTCAAGGCTATCTTAATTGTCCTTAGAACATGATTTTCTTGTCTTGTCCTCTATTGGTTTTTATCAATGGATTATCTTATATAACTTTTTTTTTAAGATAGAAGTTTTTGGTACTTTTCCTATTATTGTAATGAACAAAACCACCTTTTCTTCATCCTCTATTATATCAAATATTTTTTTAGGTTTAACTTCTAAAAATTGATTCTATTTTGAATAAAAATGTGTCTTGCATGTATCTTCGACACTTATGCATTTTAATTCTTTGTTTACCCCTACATAATGGAGATTTTTTAAATAGACACCATATTTGTTTAATTATATAAAGTGGGCTAGAATCTCTAAAAGATAGCCCACATGAGTTTAACTACAATGGATTTTTTTATAACACAATGTTGTATACCAAATTCATGCATCTTTGGAAACTTCTACCTATATGTTTATGCTCCTTTCTATTATTTTTTTGTAAAAACTTCAATTGTTACCCTAACTTTAATCTAAAGTTGTCCCAACATTTATTTTATCATTTGCATGCATTGCATGTATTCGTACATATATGCTACCTTAACACTAGTAACAAATATGCTCATCTAATCATATCTTGGCCTATGGTCTACATTTAATTTCTTCATATAATATGTTATACTACAAATTTGAGCATTTTTTTAATCTATTCCAACACTTTAATTGACAAATTTTTGCTTCACCAAAGAAATTATGGCTTCTAGTTTCCTTGTATGTCCTCCTATCTATATACATTTTCCTCATGTACATTTTTTGGTTTTAAGATAATGCTAGTAGATGTTATTAAAACTATCACTTTGACACACAAATTTATATTATGGTCTTGGAAGTTTTTTATGCTAACACCAATAAAAAGGTTACTACCATATTTTGCAAACCAAATATATCTTTTTCTGCCACACTAACCTTTTATTGCAAACATTACTCTTTGTTTAGGAACACATTTAGCATCACTAAATGTGCACTTCAAGTCACTAATTCTGGATTGCATATCCTTGGTATGCCCTATTACTTATAGTCCTTTTCCTTGCATACATTTTTTGGATTCAAACTACTCGTACTTAATACTATTAAGATTAGTATATTTTCTTGTTTAGTTGACAACATGAATCGATTTTATATTTTATTGCCTACAATATGTATATGAAAAAATGCAAGGATATTATTGGACATTGAATTCAAAACATAGATGACAACACACTTAATACAAGAAAGTATTTATAAGTAAGAACCTCAATTACACATCCTTTTAGAATGCAATTAATTCATGTTATTCTCTATTTTATTTGGATATAATTGGTAGTGGTAGACCACTATAGTTACTCATTACTAAACCTACTACACTTCACCATAGACATGCATTCAACCATATCAAAGTGACCTTAACTACTCTTGTTTTATTCTAACCATTACACTCTCCGTGCAAAGTGGTAGCATAGTATACTACTTACATCCAACCCTAATTATATAAAGTGGGATATTAGAACATTGAAAAATACATAACTCTCTAGATTTACCTCTTTTATCACTACTATGTTTGTATTTCTAAATGTGAATATGATGATCATTTGTCTTGATTTATAGGAAAAATTCAATCACCCCAAAATATGCCTCAACCTCTTATGAAAGATGAAATTAGACTTATGAACAATGACAACCTACATGTGCAACCACATCTCCAAGTCTTTTGTATTACACCATTTGGAAAAGGAACTCAATCAAGAAATAGATAGAAGTTAGATCTCTTTGATGGCCTTCACCTTCAAAAGGCAACCTTGCCAAGGAAGTTTAATGATCTTATAAGTTCAGATAAGATGCAAAAGGGTTCTATGCTATAAGTCACCCACTATTCAATTCCCACCATTTGTGAGTCAAGATAAGTCAACATCTAGTAAAATTCTATTTAAACAAAACCTTTCTCGTTTTACTATGCAAATATGTAACCTCACTAATATTATTATTTTACCTATTTATTTAGGTGGATTATAATCTCCAACTTAGAGGTTCTCTACATGAAACATGAAATCATTGGCATTCCTAGCTTCTTATTCAAAGAACCAAATAAAATTGTAAACAAGTCATTTGTTATTCCATTGAGCACGAGAAAAAATGTTGGACACATTAGAACTTCATCACATATGACTTCTACTAAATTGATGTTTGGTCTTGATGCATCTCTACGAAAAAAATGTCACATGTCAACAATCACTCCATTTAAAATTTTGAACCCATATCAAACATTGTGGACTATAAAGGTCATGTGACTATGAAAAAAAAAGTGCCAATTCAACTCAAAGAATGAGAATGGTCATATGTTCAGTTTTGACATTATTGATGCTGAAAAGACTAAAGTTCATATAACCTTCTTCAATGATGTTGTTGACCTCCACTTTGAGAAAGGCCATGTTTGGCGTGTCTACACATTGTCAGGTGGTACCATCAAATCTTCCAACAAGTTCTATAGTAAGTTGAATAGAAATTTTGAAATAACATTAAAGGAAGATTCAATACTTTCTCTCTGTGATGATGACCTCTTGATTCCAACACTTCAATTCACTTTTAAAACCGTTTCAAAAATTATGAATATAAATATTAATTTTTTAGTTGATATCATTGGAATCATCATTTGTGTGGATCTAACCTCTATGATTAGGAGACTTGATGAAATTGAGGTTGTTCAATCAATGTCACTTTGGGGGTAAAGGAAGCTATGAAAGAAGGTGCACAAATACTTGAAATGTACTATCTACAAAATTTGATTGTACTTATTGTAAAAAATGGACATACATTAGAATATAATGATAGGATTGTAAGCACACTTGCCCCTTCCCAGTTACTTATATGCCCTAATATTGATGAAGCCACGCAACTACATTCTTGGTTTTCCCAACATGGACATAATTAACATTCACTAATGTCCACCCTACTAGATTTGCATGTAAATTTAGCACGAAAAACTATTACCATCATTGAAGATAAAACTCAAAATTCCACAAAAAATCTCATATGAATTGTTAAAGAAAACCTTTTTTATAGTGACAAAGACACTTTTTTATCTAGCTTGCTCCCTTGTTATATTGGGGAAATAGTGTAAGAAAAGAGTCGAACAAAATAGTGATTGTAAATGGTACTATCCAAAGTGTCTCACCACCTTTTCAAGTTGTGATTATAGATATGTACTTCACGTGAAGCTTGAAGACCATGCTGGAGCAATGTGGGCACCTTCTTTTGATGAAATTGCAATTAAACTATTTGGTATGCCTATAAAAGAAATTTATATGCTATAGTTCAATGATACTAAACTTGATCATGCAGAGCTAGTGTTTTGATCTACACATTATAATTGGTCACTCTTTATAACTATAAGAAAAATGAAAACATATGATGATGAATTATACCTGAAAACAACAATTGTAGATGTTGCTAAGTTAGATTTCATAAATGAGAGAACGTTTCTCTTCAATGAAATTACACTCCTCAATTTAACTACCACTAAATAGGGAATGCAACAATCATGAAGGATAACATTCTAGCTAACTTTTATCTATACATGAAGACAACACTTTCTTATAAGTATATTATATGCAAATCACCCCTTTATCTAGTATTCCTTACATATCCAGTTTGTACCCTTCCCACCTTTTTCATTTGCATTGAATGCCATCCCATTAATGTCTATTCATCAATAGGGTTTTAAGACCCCTTTGGAACTTTCTTTTTCCTCTTACAATAAATTAAATTCATAGTTCTTGTTTGTGGATTATATATGTTTTATGTGGTGTTTTATGGCATATTATGCTCCAAAAAAATTGTATGTTCTATTATACATGCCCTTTATGTTTTATTTATGCTTGAAGCTTGGATATTACTATGTAATATATCTTATATTTTTTAATACCAAGTACATTATGAAACAATAATCAACCCTTTATTCTTGGTAATTTAACATTTCTAAAAAACAAGATATTTTGAAACTACTACTCTTAGTCTTCAACTTAGTAGATTTCTCTACCTATACAACTCACAAAGAATGATAGATAATCCTATATAATGCTAATAGAAACACATTTTTCATCTTATTGTATAATTTAGGAAATGGCTGCCATTGTATCTGATCCAGACACCCAACACATCTATAGTAATAGTGTTGATCTACAATCATGCAAGAGAAGTCAACTATATTATGCTTGCCATGGAGATGAAATTAGAGCACATTGTTACATGCAACACTACCAACACATATAACTAGCACAAAGCCAATTGGTTCACTATCACCTCCAAGGTTCTACTCACTCCCCTACTTGACCACATTTTTTTGGACATAGCTCTCATAGCCAAAACTCAATGACCCACATGGACTTCCAATTTTCATATCAATTTATAGATGCAAGCCACAAACTTAGAACTAAGATAGATGCCCTATCAAAATTATAAATATGTACTACATGTAAGGAAAGCTACCTTGGTATGAATGTATGTTGATCAAATGATGTTCTAACTTGTAAGAGATGTTTTTCAGAGAGACGAATTGATTGCTTCTTAGCAGCCAACAACATGGACCCATCTATGCAACCAACTATGTTAAGGGTTCTCACCGAAGTAGAAGAGATGCCTATTGCATGTTTTACTCTAATCTTTAAAGTAACTCGGGATCATGGTGGAAAATACAAATATATTGGACACACAATAAGTTTCTCCCAAGATATACAAATAATTACAAAGTATTTACCATGTAAAATTGATCAACTAGATGTCTTAATCATTCAAAGACTAAATATAAGCAGAAGTCATTATAATTGCTACATTAGTAGAAGCCATGTTTGCAATGAACACCCATACAAGATCAAATTTGACCCTTACTACAAGGATGTTGAAATTGATGATTTGGCATTGTCACTACTCCCTAATTGCAACACATATATTTCATAAATTCTTCATAGAATTGACAATTTTATTGAAAACATAGCTTCAACATATGCTTCACTTCAAAACCCACCATGTGATATAGAATAAAACTCTCAATATTTAACATCATTTATGATGAGCCTACTAAAAAACATCATCAACTACAAATCAATAAAGATTATTTACAAATAGAACAAATGGCCAACTGACATAGAAGCTTCACCACCCATAAGTCTGAGCATCATTAATGAGTATACTATTGAGGGTACTTTTGACATTGCCTTTCCGAATCTTTTCCTAAATGGTACTGCACTATCCATGTAACCTCAAGCTAGAGAAGTTAAAATGCATGAATATGTAGTGCATCTTATGCATTTTCATGATAATAGGTTTGGCCAACATCCATGCTTTACATACTTCCTCTTGAATCTTATGATGTTCCATTGCTACCAGTCTACTACAACTACTTTTATTAAATGAAAAGTTGAAGACAATACACCATCCACCTTTGAAGACCTTTTCTCTCACTTAACTAACCTACAATTTGACAATTAACTAGGTGAAGAACTTATGCACTTTGGGTCTACTTTATGAAGAATGAGAGCATTTTGGAATACATTTTGCATAGCGTTCACAAGTTTGATTACCCAAATACGTTCCCCAACAATTTTCTTTACATTGAGTGTGGCAAACACTAAATGGCCTAATTTGCATAGTGTTCTTTTCCAAAATATCACATCTTTGTTTCTTTCCAACAAACAACACATTGAGAATGTGATTAAAAACCCTCATACAACATCACTATATCTACACCAAGGATTCCAAATTTTCTATTAAGAGATAATTGAGAAGCTCATGGGGGAAACTAATTATTGGTATCAGTAAAAATGGAAGGGAAGAGGGTATTGTTAAACCCTTGGTATTTGGTCTTTGATTATTATCATTGATGTCAATAATGAGCATATGGTATTAATAACATCATTTAATTATCTTATTTTATGTCCTTAAATATTGTTCAAAACATATTCAAGACAAATACTTAAGTGTTATACAATTAACACTTTATGTTCACATTGTTTTTGAAAACAGATATAAAAAATAATTTTGGTCTATTAGAAAGTCAGCACAATTTTTTATTAGATAGACCCCAATAACTATAGCTTTTTGGAAAGGCCTCAAAGTTAGCTAAAATGGGTCTTCAGTAGTTTTTGCATTAGACATGTATGGAATGAGGAAAAATTTGTTTATTATAAACGGGTACCAAATTTTTATGACAGTTTTGGCAGTTTTGAGTGGTTTTGGTCTAATGGAAGTTTGGGATATGTAAATGACTCCAAAATTTCAAATTTCTTGGTTTTTAAGTAGAGGATGCATTTCTCTAAAACATCCAACAAATGGTTTTGATAGAAGTTGCAGAATTGGTGTGGAATTCCTTGTAGACCGAATAGTTTACAGACAGATTTTTAACAGCAAAGAAGAGGGTAATGCTTTATGCTTCTATTCTCATATTTTTGATTTGTTTTTTTATTAAATAATTTTATTGGAGGTAGAAGAAGGTTTATATATTGTTTCTTCATTCATTCATATTAGTATTTGATTAGATCTTTTAATAGAAAAAATATATATATTTGGATATTGGATGTTTTAAGGAGAATAGAAGTATATCCTACATTGTGTTTTCAAAAAGAAGGTGAAACTACTAATTCATGATTAGCATTGTAACAGAGATGATCCTATGATTTTATATCTCACTTATTCATTTTCGAAGTTGGTGCTTCAGGTGTAAGGGATTGGTGTTCCTTGAAACTGGTGTTTCTAAAATAGGGTGTTGGTGCTTCCCAAAGTTGTAACTCTAAAAAAATTTCCCAAGAGGCCAATGAAGTTTCATATTTAAAATAGTTTTTTACCCTAAGGGGTTTTCCACATTAAAATATTGTGTAACTTTTTTATTCATTAACTATCTTGCTCATGTGTTAAATTTTTATAACTTGTAATTGTTTCAAGTTTTTAAAAGTATTTTAAACAACTTATTCACCCACTAGTGGTATTTGTATTCCTAAAAGTGGTATCAAAGCAAGGTTCCCTATATCAAGTTTAATGACTTTGGGTAGATTTTGGTTGAGTGGAATACTTATCTTTTATGGCTCAAGATAGTTATTCAAAGGTTCCTATATTTGATGAATCAAATTTTGCTTTTTGGGAAGTCGGTATGTGTAGGATCATGGTGTGCCAAAAAGTGGCAATTTGAAAAATCTATAGTTTTGAAATATCTCAAACCATTTCAAAATATATTCCAACTTTTTTCCCACCCACCCTAATACTAAATGAAAATAATTAATATCTTCATTAGGTCTACTATATCTTTTGATACCAAACCTATATGGTCAACTTTAAAAACATCCTTAAAATGTGTTTTTGCCCTATTTTTATTTGATTTTTACTTCAAACATGTAGCTGACGACTTTTTTTTCCACCAAAATTTAATGAAATGAAAAGGGTTTCTTAAGAATGTTCTTATCTTTCCATAAATGCAAGGTTTGTCAAATTATGATTTTACTAAGTAATTACTACTTATTTTTTAATGGAGTTATGTATAAAGTGCTAATTAACACACTACTTGAAAAACAACTATAACTTTCAAATGGTACAATGTTTTTTAAATCCAAAAGATGCACCACATTCCATGTTTCTTATATTATAAGTAAAAATAATGAAAAATTGAATTTTGCAGAGTTTTGAATTAGTTAAGGGGCTCAAACATGAGATCTTTTTTATTCCATTAATACTAAAATCAAAAATTAATTAATTATTATTTATTTAGAATAAAAATACCTCAAAATATGTGTCACATCTAGGTATGAGTCTACTACTTACATCTAGAATATTATTAAAAAATATTATCATTTAATTTTGATTAAGGTGGTCAGACATACATCTACTTCTTATTTTTATTCTAAAATTTTCGTAATATTACATTAAAATTCAAAATTTTGACCAATCAATTTTTATTTTTTTTGGGATAAGTCCTAGTAGTTTAGAAACTGGATTTAATTTGCTAGAGATTCTTTTCTCTCAACTTTTTGATATAAAGTTAATAACAAGTAAAAACTTGCACGTCAAGTTGACATAACCCTGATTTTGAATCTCCTTAGCACAGTGGGAGTGAACCACTTAGGTACCATGCAATCGGGTGGTAGTGTATTTTCCACTCTTATCATTTGAGATTCATTGAGACATCATGGCTGATGCGTCCTTCATGATGGTGGATATGTATCCTTTCATTGATGTTTAGCATATGTTAGATGATGTTATCTTATGCTTATATTTTCATGTTAGATTACTTTCTACATATGATGTTGTATATGTTAGGAGTGACATTCCTACTATGTTAATACCGATGACATCTTCGATAATTTTGGAATGTTATGCACGGAGGGATGGCTAGGGCCCACGATGGTCTAATGATGCTATTAACGATTGGGAGTAACCGTGCACTTAGTTTATTATGTTTGATCTTCTATGATGATGTATCATGTGTATCATGTGATTATCTTTACTTTGATGTATCATGGATTAGTAAAGGATGATGTACCTTATTTCGCATATGTATATTCTTTGAGCCTATCATACCCTGTGACATGTACAGTGGATGATTGTGCATTGAGATGTAATTCAGAAAGGACATTTGTATATTGGATGTATCATTATTATTTCATGTGGATGTTGTACTAGATGGATTCATGTATGTAATTCAACATTAAGGGATCTTAAAGAATGTAATCTGTTATGTATGTTATGTTTACTTTTAGATGGACATTGCTATTGCTTCCATTATTGTGTACAAGTTATATTTGGTATTTATTTTCTTGTTATAAAAAAAAAAAACAATGCTACCAAACTTAGTGAAATTCTAGGTTAATTTTTTGGATCCCTTGGCAGGGCATTACATGGTCAACCAAACTATTCTCTTAAGTGGCAGTAAAAAATTAGATTTTCTCAAGTCCCAAATAGGCTATCCATAACACATACCTCAAATCTCTATAAGTCCACGAATCCTAAAAGTATACTAACTCAAAGGTTCCAATCACAAAACTGGCATCTAATCCCAGAGGCACACAATGACATGTAGGAACCTACTATGCAAGTGAGAAAGTGTCATTGCATTTATCACGTACAAGTTACCCTGGTAGTTAGCTAAACTCCATGGGTCCATACTGATCTCATGTGGCCACTAGTATCCTCTCATACTGACGAGGCATACTATGGAATGCAAGGTCGCAACCATGCATTCTCACTACTCCCATCCTAGCCTATACAAGCACTCAAGGCATGGGCGAGAACAAAAACTCTTATCTTTTTAGGTTCATTCAATTAGTATCAGATGTGAATGTTATCACTTATTAATCCAACTTACAATGAGTTAAACTAGCAGCCTCTTAGGGCCCCGACCCCCATTGCAACCCACTTCCCGTCACTACATGCAGATATCCTACCCTAATGCTCATGGAATCATAAATCTCAAAATCACAAAAGATAATCCAAAATAAAATCATCAAATATGCATAAAAGCATCAAACCTCCATGAGCAAGCATCCATAGAAAATCATGAACACAACAGCTCTCTATTGGCAACTGAAGTATCACTGATAATAAAAAATATCCAATGGTTCTCAATAACCAAAATACATCTCAATCATACTGATCGAAGACTCCAAAAATGGTTGAGTCAAACATGTCACATTATGACATCATCAAGAATAAATCCACATTTCAGTCCCATCATAGCGACTACAAAATACCCAAGGATAACTGATCGATGACCAAAAATAATTGTTAAGTCAAGTGTCTCATACATAAGAATCTCAACTATAACAATCAGTATTCACATCCAATACATAAAGAATTCCATCACATAACCATGGTTGGGTTTATAAAGATCGAGATTAAAACATCATCATGACATCACAATCACATAACCCCCAAGCCTCTGGTAGACGTCCTATAACTGGTCAACACTAGTCAACCCAAAATAAAAAATAATAGCATAAGAATACACAATGTAAACACATGTTTTGGTGTTCCTAAGTTTTCAAATTTGAATTCAAAAGTCTCAGTTTATGTTTTCCCAAATTATTATCAAGTGGAGAAATTTCACATTTTACCTAACCCATCTATTTGTTTGATAGATAAAAAGTTTCTCCGTTAGACTCAATTTTCTAATTGATTTATATGACATTGTTTGAAAATTGATATTCTCAATGAATCAAAAACTTTGATTATATATTCTAATAATTAGTCTTAATTAAACTGAGTTTAATTAAATTAATTATTAATATCTCTTCATAATTGACAAGCTCAATAGCAATATTTTAAACATTAAAAGAGTGGTCCATTAATTTAAAACTTTATAATAATCATTTATAAATAATTATATATACATATATACTTATATATACATATATATATATATATATATATATATATATATATATATATAATAACATTTAATATCTAATAACAATGCAAACGAAATCGAAATTCATAATCAAATATCATATGAGATATCGTTGCAGATAAAATTAAACTTTTGTAATTTTAAAGCAACGGTGATATAATAATCACCGCTAATACAATATATAAAACCTGTGGGTCACATAGTACACTGCGATCGCAGGTACACTGCAAACCGCAAGTACTCTGCGGCCGCAGTACGTATTAATGTGGCCGCTGCCGGAGGTGAGGAAATATATTTCCCCCCCATCCATTTAAAATTTATCATATATTTTTTCATTTAAAAGTTGTGTTTTATTAAAACACACCCCTCCAATGTAATCCGCGATGCAACATTTGCTTGGGGTGAAATATATATGTTATTCGACTTAAATATATATATATGTATACATATGTATATATATGTATGTATATATATATATGTATGTATATATATATATGTATGTATATATATATATATGTATGTATATATATATATATTTATATATATATGTATGTATATATGTATATATATATGTGTATATATATATATATACAGAGTATAATTAAATATTACAGCATATAGACGTATTTACATATAATTGTATTTATATATAAATATGCATATATGTGTTCTGATTTAAAAATATATACATAATGTATAAATTCTAATTCTCAAAATTTTTCTATGAACTTTTAAATCTCATTTTTATCCAAATATTAATCTAATGGATTTGGCTATGAATCTCAACCGTAGCCCCATATTATTTTCAAATCTATGCATATAGAATTCTCAAACAAATTAACTACTCAAATTGAGAATGCATACAATAAAAATATGAAATTCCTCAGAAGACATATGGAAGACACAAAGAAGACTGGAAAAGCATGATGTGGAAATAGCATAAGTAAAATCACAAGAATCTACTCAGATTCTGGTGCTAATTCGCTCTTCCTCAAAAAACCCACAGAGCAAGCTCCCTTCTTCAGAATTCTCGAATCCTCCAATGCTCCAATTGCTCTCCAATGCTATCTCTAAGCTTCTAAGAATGCCTGAATATAAAGAGCTCTCAGGAAACCTCTAGAATGCTTCTAGAAACAGCTGGAAGGTGTCACCAACTAAGCATGGGTCTTTTCCAACATTTTTGATGAGTCATAGGGTTGTAGACACCATGTGCTTAATTGATGCACTAACCCCCGTGTTGTTGACACATGAGAAATAGAAAAGTGTGTTAATTCCCATGCAAGCTTATAACTTCAATTCACTTTTTATATAATTTCTATTTACATATTTACAACTTTTATTTTTATTTTTATAACTTTTATTATTATTATTTATTTATTACTTTATTATTATTTTATAATAATTATTATTATTTTTCTAATTTCTAATTTTCTTTTTTCTTAATTAATTCACATTTAATTAAATATAATCAAAATATCAAAGATCGTGATATTTTATTTATTTTCTCCAAATAATTAATTAATTACTTAAATCCATTTATTAAGATTTAATTAATAGAAAATTCACCGTTGACCTCCAAGATAAAATATGAAAACCCATCATAGAGAAAATCATACAAAATCAGTCTAAAGGGTTAAAAATCACGAAATATGTCATCCGACACATTGGGTGGTTACTCAACTCTGATACTTGTCCTAACTCACTAGGACAAATGGTTGTTAGGGTTTGGGATTTGGACTTGAGAATTTATCTCCCTTCTCTTATCATTGAGATAGTGTAATAGGGTACGCTTATCCTGGCAATTTAGGGAAGTCGATACCCGATACCTGCAACTTGTAGAAAAACCATGCATGTACATACAATATATATAATGCTAAGCTAAATAGACAATGACAGGAAGTGGTGCATCATGTAGATCCCAACTAAGCAGGTGACTATGACTCCCTTCCTTAACCACATCAGAAATGCCATACAATATGAAAACATGCACACCATACACATGCAAGTATGGGGTAAGTATCCATAATAAAACACATGAGATAATAAACCATCTAATTAGTCATCAAAAATAGTTGAAAACAATATAATGATCATCATAAATACATGAAATGTAAAGTCTAAATGATCTCATCACATAACACTGAATCCATATCATAATATCTGATAGTGTCAAAACAATACCACTAATCCATCAACATAAAAATAGTCCATCAAAGTTTGATAATAATAGCAACAATGAGTCTAGAAAAGATGTGAACAAGGGTAGGCACTACATCCACCCCCCCTTGGATTAGGCTTACTCCTCGAAGCCTACAAACAAATAGGGATACAACTCTCGTAATCTAGCTGCATCCTCCCAAGTAGTTGAAGAATCATTAGTAGGGTCCCTTTGGACCCTTACCTACTCAATGGTTCGACACCTGAGGGTCAACCCCCGCTGCTCCAGAATACAAATCGGCTCCAAAGCTAGCTGCCCGTCCTCTACCTGCAATGCATTTCAATCAAGAACATGCATAATATCAGGAATATATTGCCTAAGCACTAAAACATGGAAAACATCATGAATGCGAGCTAGGCTGGGCAGTAGAGCAACGTGGTAAGAAACTAGGCCAATCCTCTCCAAAATCTCGAATGGTCCCACAAAACGAGGTGCTAGCTTGGAACCCTTTCCATATCGGATCGGACTCTCTCGTAGGCGCACTCTCAAGAAAACTGTATCTCCCACTACAAACTGCTTATCGGTCCTATGAGCATCAACATACTTCTTCTGCCTATCTTTTGTCGTAGTCAAGTGCTCATGGATACACACTACCTATTGCTCCATATCATGAAGCATCTCAGGACCAAATAGGATGTGATCCTCAAGGGTGTATGACAAGGATGACCATATAATGCCTGAAATGGTGCCATGCCAATAGAACTATGATAACCATTGTTGTAAGAAAACTCCACTTGGTAGAGATAGTCCTCCCAATGTGTCTGCCTATCCATCACATACATCTGTAACATATCCTACAAAACTTGGTTCACCCTCTCTATCTGACCATTAGTCTCTAGATGATATGCCAAACTGAAGTTTAACTGCACTCCAAGCTCATTCTGCAATGATGTCTAGAATGCAGATGCGAATACAGAATCCCTGTCAAAAATGATCTTTCTAGGAATACCATGTAATCTCACAATGTCACGCATTAAGACATTTGCTACAAAAGCTACTGTGTAGGAAGACCTAATCGGTGAGAAATGCACCACCTTAGTCAACCGATCTATGGTGACCATGATAGCATCATGACGACAAGTAGTCATAGGTAATCCTACAATGAAATCCATGGAGATGATATCCCACTTCCAAGAAGGAATGAGATTAGGCTACAAAAGTCCTGCCGAGTGCTGGTGTTCTGCCTTAACACTCTGACACTCGAGACATCTAGCCACAAAATCAACAATATCTCGCTTCATCCTAGACCAAAGGAACAAACCTCTCAAATCAGCATGCATCTTCTTCACACCTGGATGTGCTGAGTACGGTGTACGATGGGCTTCTGCTAGAATCAAGGTGCGAAGCTCATCCAAAAATGGCACACAAATCCTCCCCAAATGTCTCAAATGACCATCTGATTCTTGAAAGTAACCTGCAAACTTACCTTCCAAGGGTCTTCCTGAATCAATCTCTCTGTACACTTCCTGATACCAAGAATCTGTAGGAAGTGCTTGAAGAATGTGACTCCTCAAATCCACACTAAGAGTCATAGATGATACCACATGTCTCCTGCAACTCAAAGCATCTGCCACCACATTCTCCTTACCCTGAATGTACTTAACCTCAAAATCATACTCGCATAAAAATTCCATTCATCATCTCTGGCAAGCATTCAAATTAGGTTGAGGAAAAATCTACTAAAGACTACGATGATCGCTATGTAGCTTGAATCTGTGCCCCAACAAGAAATGTCTCCACCTTGTCAAAGCATGAACTACTGTTGCTAACTCAAGATCATGCGTAGGATAATTTAGCTCATGATCCTTGAGCTTGCGTGATTCATACGCAATCACCCATCCATACTGCATCAACACTGCTCTAATTCCTTTGAGAGAAGCATCTGTACACACCATGAAATCACCTTTTGGATCGGGTATGGCTAAAATTGGTGCACTAGTCAAAAGCTCCTTGAGCCTCTGAAATGCTTCCTCACATTTCTCTGTCCACACAAACTTCTTTCCTTTCCTCTGAAGAGAAGTGATAGGATGTGCTATCCTAGAGAAGTTTTGGACAAATTTGCTATAATAACTAGCTAGACCCATGAAACTATGAATCTCTAACACATTAGTCGGTGTAGGCCAATCTATTATCACCTGAATCTTTGCAGGATCCACTGAAATACCATCACCTGAGATAACATGCCCTAAATACTGAATCTTTGATTTGAAGAATTCACACTTAGCTGCATTGGCATAAAGGTAATTGTCTCTCAAACACTGCAATACCAACTGCAGGTGTTCCTCATGCTCCTTCCGAGTCTTAGAAAATATCAATATGTCATCAAGAAACACAAGTACAAACCTGTCAAGATATGATCGAAAAACACCATTCATCAAACTCATGAACACTGATGGAGCATTAGTCAATCCAAAAGGTACTACTATGAACTCATAATGCCCGTAGCAAGTTTGAAAAGCGGTCTTGTGAATATCAGCTTCCTTGATGCGAAGCTGGTGGTATCTTGACTTAAGGTCAATCTTGGAGAATACTGTAGCTCCCTTGATCTGATCAAATAAGTCATCAATCCTAGGCAAGGGATACCTGTTCTTAATAGTCACCTTATTCAACTATCTTTAGTCAATACAAAGGTGCAAAGAATCGTCTTTCTTCTTCACAAAGAGCATCGAAGCTCCCCATGGTGACACGCTAGGTCGAATGCTCCCTTTGGCCAAAAGTTCCTCTAACTGAAGACGTAACTCACCCAAATCCTATGTAGTCATACGATAAGGAGCTTTAGAGATAGGCTCCACTCTAGGAATCAGATCAATACTAAAATCAATGTCACTCTTAGGAGGCATGCCTGGAATCTCACTTGGAAAGACATACGTGTACTCCTATAGAATTGGGTGATCTAAAGTCTTCCTCACAGGATCTTCCTCATCAAGATCATTTACCATAACAACAAATATCTGACATCCCTTACAAAAACTTCACTTCATTTGCATAGCAGAAATCATCCGCAGAGATATAGGCCTTGGTATCCTAACTATCTTCACATCATTCCCTTGGTCATCTTGGCACAAAATAATCTTCTTCCTGCAATCTATACTGGCTCTATGAGATCCAAGCCAGTCCATGCCTAAAACCACATCATAGGAACCAAGGGGTATGACTCGAAGATCCACTATCATATCAAAGCTTCCTAAGCTAAGCCCGCACTTATGAACTATAGAATCTGTGGAGACCTTAATACCTGAGGCCAGTTCCACTTGCCAACCATGATCTTGCTTCACGCATCCAGCTTACACATAGAAACTATAGATGGTGAAATAAATGAATCTATAGCTCTTGAATCAAACAATACTGAAAGAGATATACCTTGAATAGCACCTGTGGTCTCAACCACTATTCCCTAATGATCTGCTTGATGGTGATCAACTGCTGCAAAAACTCTATGAGCTCTACCTACATCACCAACTGTAGGCTCTGAAGCTGTAGGCCTAGGTCCTAAAAACTGAGGTGCTTGCTATGGACACTGAGCTGCATAATGTCCAATTTTTCCACATGAAAAACATTCTATATTCCTACCAGATCCTCTACCCATACGTGGTACATTTGAATGCTAACGACTGTTCCTGCTAACAAAAGACTGGCTACTCTAAGCCGGCTGATTGGGTTGATTTTGTTTATCGTGTTGAGAATTGTGGTTGTTATTGAAGTTAGAACCTTTGCCACCACCTTGAGCCTGAGAATTCGATCCTTTTTTCTACTGCGTCTGCTGAGACTGCTGCAGAAATTCTCTTCCCTTAGAGAAAGAAAACTTCTTATTACCACCTAAATTAAAGTTGCCTTTAGATCTTGAGGCTGCTGGTGCTCCCAAAAAACCACCTTGACCAAGGTTGACACTTTTCTCAAAAAGGATAGCTCGATGTACCACATCCTTAAGGTTTTTTGGCTCAAATACTTTGACACCTCTAATAATACGATTGTTCAAACCCCTAATAAAGTGTTGTGTCAACTGAGCTGAGTTTTCGCTGAACCCTGAAAAAGACATAAGCTCATAAAACTTACGCTCATACTCGGTCACTGACATAGTGTACTGCTTGAGATTATGAAACTCATCTACCCTTTACTGCTTCCATTTCTCTGGTAGGAATCCTTCATAGAAACTCTCTAAGAATAGTTCCCACATGACATTTCTCATATCAATTCCCAACTTCTTCTCCTCAATCGTCCACCAAGTGGCCCCAAAATTCTTTAAATTGGTGATCGCAAATCTTGCCTTAACATTGCTGTCAAAATCCTACATGGCAAAAATCCTGTCGAGGGAAATAAGCCACTTCTTGGCCACATAACCAAAACCTTTCCCATTGAAAGGCTTAACCTTGGATCTTGAAAGATCTTTCATCTGAGTGGACACAATGGACCTCTGATGATCCTTTCGAGGACTTCTAGACCTGGGTCCACGCTCTTTTTTTGTTTGATGTACTTTAGGTTGTTCTTAAATAGGAGGTAGACGTTCTAGAATAGCTTGCATCATCTATCTCAGACTGACCTCTTCAGACCCAGCTTGGTCCTCTCTACGGCTCTCTTCCTACTGCCTACTAGAGTGCTCTTCCCTGCTTTCTACATGAGCTGATCCCTCATGGGCAGACTCATGGGCACTGACAGCTCTGCCATGACCACGGCCTCTTCCACGACCTCTACCATGGCCTCTAACAAAAGACCTAGTCCCAGACACCATCCTACAATAGTACAAAGTACTATTACAATCAAAAGACACATGTTTGCAATAGACTAAGTTTTAACTCTATGTTTAGGTTTAAGTAAAACTTCCAGTTTTGAAAACTGAGTGTTGAAGTATGAAAAGTATACAAGTAACCGTTCAAGTTCTGTTTCAGTTCACCTAGTTTCAAGTTAAAGAGATATGCTTAATAGTTCAAAGTTCTAGTTGTTCAAAAATACCCAGAGCTCCCAATGTAGAAACTCGGGCTTTGATACCAAAAGTAATGCCCCGCCAAGGGATCCAAAGAATTAACCTAGAATTTCACTAAGTTTGGTAGCATTTTTTTTTTATAACAAGAAAATAAATACCACATATAACTTGTACACAATAACGAAAGCAATAGCAATGTCCATCTAAAAGTAAACATAACATACATAACAGATTACATTCTTTAAGATCCCTTAACATTGAATTACATACATGAATCCATCTAGTACAACATCCACATCAAATAATAATGATACATCCAATATATAAATGTCCTTTCTGAATTACATCCCAGAATGCACAATCATCCACTATACATGTCATAGGGTGTGATAGGCTCAAAGAATATACATATGTGAAATAAGGTACATTATCCTTTACTAATCCATGATACATCAAAGTAAAGATAATCATATGATACATCATCATAGAAGATCAAACATAATAAACTAAGTGCACGGTTCCTCCCAACCGTTAATAGCATCATTAGACCATCGTGGACCCTAGCCACCCCTCCATGCATAACATTCCAAAATCACCAAAGATATCATTGGTATTAACATAGTAGGAATGTCACTCCTAACATATACAACATCATATGTAGAAAGTAATCTAACATGCAAATATAAGCATAAGATAACATCATCTAACATATGCTAAACATCAATGAAAGGATACATATTCACCATCATGAAGGATGCATCAGCCACGATGTCTCAATGAATCTCAAATGATAAGAGTGGAAAATACACTACCACCCGACCGCATGGTACCTAAGTGGTCCACTCCCACTGTGCTAAGGAGATAATCTCAAGTCCTAAACAGGCTATCCATAACACATAGCTCAAATCTCTATAAGTCTAGGAATCCTAAAAGTATACTAACTCAAAGGTTCCAATCACAAAACTGACATCTAATCCCAGAGGCACACAATGACATGTAGGAACCTACTATGCAAGCAGGAAAGTGTGATCGCATTTATCATGTACAAGTTATCCTGGCAGTTAGCTAAACTCCACGGGTCCATACTAATCTCATGCGGCCACTAGTATCCTCTCGTACTGACGAGGCATACTATGGAATGCAAGGTCACAACCATGCGTTCTCACTACTCCCATCCTAGCCTATACAAGAACTCAAGGCATGTGCGAGAACAAAAACTCTTATCTTTTTAGGTTCATTCAGTTCGTATTAGGTGTGAATGTTATCACTTATTAATCCTACTTACATAAGTTACCCTAGCAGCCTCTTAGGGCCCCAACCCCCATTGCAAGCCACTTCCCGTCACTACATGTAGATATCCTACCCTAATGCTCATGGAATCATAAATCTCAAAATCACAAAAGATAATCCAAAATAAAATCATCAAATACGCATAAAAGCATCAAACCTTCATGAGCAAGCATCCATAGAAAATCATGAACACAACAACTCTCTATTGGCAACTGAAGTATCACTGATAATCAAAAATATCCAATGGTTCTCAATAACCAAAATACATCTCAATCATACTGATCGAAGACTCCAAAAATGGTTGAGTCAACCATGTCACATTATGATATCATCAAGAATAAATCCACATTTCAGTCCCATCATGGCGACTACAAAATAACCAAGGATAATTGATCGATGACCAAAAATAATGGTTAAGTCATGTCTCTCATACATAAGAATCTCAACTATAACAATCAGTATTCACATCGAATACATAAAGCATTCCATCACATAACCATGGTTGGGTTTATAAAGATCGAGATTAAAACATCATTATGGCATCACAATCACATAACCCCCAAGCCTCCTATAGACGTCCTATCTTTGGTCAACACTAGTCAACCCAAAACCCAAAACAATAGCATAAGAATACACAATGTAAACACATGTTTTGGTTTTGCTAAGTTTTCAAATTTGAATTCAAAAGTCTCAGTTTACGTTTTCCCAAATTATTATCAAGTGGAGAAATTTCACGTTTTACCTAACCCATGTATTTGTTTGATAGATAAAATGTTTCTCCATTAGACTCAATTTTCTAATTGATTTATATGACATTGTTTGAAAATTGATATTCTCAATGAATCAAAAAATTTGATTATATATTCTAATAATTAGTCTTAATTAAACTGAGTTTAATTAAATTAATTATTAATATCTCTTCATAATTAACAAGCTCAATAGCAATATTTTAAACATTAAAAGAGTGATCCATTAATTTAGAACTTTATAATAATAATTTATAATTAATTATATATACATATATACTTATATACATACATATATATATATATATATATAATAACATTTAATATCTAATAACAATCCAAACGAAATTGAAATTCATAATCAAATATCATATGAGATATTGTTGCAGATAAAATAAAACTTTTGTAATTTTAAAGCAACGGTGATATAATAATCACTGCCGATACAATATATAAAACCTGCGGGTCGCAGAGTACACTGCAATCGCAGGTACACTGCAAACCGCAGGTACTCTGCGGCCACAGTTCATATTAATGTGGCCACCGGCGAGGGTGAGGAAATATATTTCCCCCTAGTCCATTCAAAATTTATCATATATTTTTTCATTTAAAAGTTGCATTTTATTAAAACACACCCCTCCAATGTAATCCGTGATGCAACATTTGCTTGCGGTGAAATATATTTGTTATTCGACTTAAATATATATATATGTATACATATGTATGTGTGTGTGTGTGTGTGTATATATATATATATATATATATATATACAGAGTATAATCAAATATTATAGCATATAGACGTATTTATATATAATTGTATTTATATATAAATATGCATATATGTATTCAGATTTAAAAATATATAAACAATGTATAAATTCTAATTCTCAGAATTTTTCTATAAACTTTTAAATCTCAATTTTATCCAAATATTAATCTAATGGATTTGGCTATGAATCCCAACCCTAGCCCCGTATTATTTTCAGATCTATGCATATAGAATTCTCAAACAAATTAACTACTCAAATTGATAATGCATACAATAAAAATATGAAATTCCTCAAAAGACATATGGAAGACACGAAGAAGACAGGGAAAGCATGATGCAAAAATAGCATAAATAAAATCACAAGAAACTACCCGGATTCTGATGCTAATTCGCTCCTCCTCAAAAAACCCGCAGAGTAAGCTCCCTTCTTCAGAATTCTCGAATTCTCCAATGTTCCAATTGCTCTCCAACACTATCTCTAAGCTTCTAAGAATGCCTGAATATAAAGAGCTCTCAGGAAACCTCTAGAATGCTTCTAGAAACAACTAGAAGGTGTCACCAACTAAGCATGGGTCTTTTCCAACCTTTTTGATGAGTCATAGGGTTGTAGACACCATGTGCTTAATTGATGCACTAACCCCCATGTTGTTGACACATGAGAAATAGAAAAGTGTGTTAATTTTCATGCAAGCTTATAACTCCAATGCACTTTTTATATAATTTCTATTTACATATTTATAACTTTTATTTTAATTTTTATAACTTTTATTATTATTATTTATTTATTACTTTATTGTTATTTTATAATTATTATTATTAATTTTCTAATTTCTAATTTTCTTTTTTCTCAATTAATTCATGTTTAATTAATTATAATCAAAATATCAAAGATCGTGATATTTTATTTATTTTCTCCAAATAATTAATTAATTAATTAAATCTATTTATTAAGACTTAATTAATAGAAAATTCACCATAGACCTCCAAGATAAAATATGAAAACCCATCATAGAGAAAATCATACAAAATCAGTCTAAAGGGTTAAAAATCATGAAATATGTCATCTGACACATTTGGTGGTTACTCAACTCTGATACTCTTCCTAACTCACTAGGACAAATGGTTTTTAGGGATTGGGATTTGGACTTGAGAATTTATCTCCCTTCTCTTATCATTGAGATAGTGTAATAGGGTACGCTTATCCTGGCAATTTTGAGAAGTCGATACCCGGTACTTGCAACCTACAGAAAAACCATGCATATACATACAATATATATAATGCTAAGCTAAATAGACAATGACAGGAAGTGGTGCATCGTGTAGATCCCAACTAAGCAGGTGACTATGACTCCCTTCCTTAACCACATCAGAAATGCCATACAATATGAAAACATGCACACCATACACATGCAAGTATGGGGTAAGTATCCATAATAAAACACATGAGATAATAAACCATCTAATTGGTCATCAACAATAGCTGAAAACAATATAATGATCATCATACATACATGAAATGTAAAGGCTAAATGATCTCATCACATAACACTGAATCCATATCATAATATCTGATAGTGTCAAAACAATACCACTAATCCATCAACATAAAACTAGTCCATCAAAGTCTGATAATAATAGCAACAATGAGTCTAGAAAAGATGTGAACAAGGGTAGGCACTATAGACCATGATCTTGTACATACCCAAGTAATGATGCAAACATATTTGTTTTCTATTAATGTTGATGTTTGGGCTTCAGTTGTTAATGGTTATTAAGTTCTTAATACTTTACCTATAGATCCTGATGAAAAGAGGAAGTATGAAACTGATATGAAAGCTAAATTTTCTATACTTAATAGTCTATCTAAAGATGTTTTTGTTAAGGTAATGCATTGCAATTCTTCTAAAGAAGTATGGGACAAATTTAAAAACATGTATCATGGTAATGATAGAGTTAAAGAAGCCAAGATACAACATTTGAAATCAAGATTTGAATACCTTAAGTTGGGTAATGATGAAAAGGTAGAAGACTATCTCCTTAAGATAGATGAAACTGTAAATGGAATAAGAGGACTTGGTGGAAAAATTGATGATATTGATGTTGTAAAGAAAGTTTTGAGATCTCTTCCTGATAAATTTGATTCTAAGATATTTTCTATAGAAGAATCTAGAGATATTAACAAGTATACAATGGAAGATATTCATGGAGCACTTGTAGCTTATGAAATGAGAAAGTTTGGAAAATAGGAATCCACAAGCAAAGAAGCAACATTCAAGGTGGAAAAGGAAGTGAAGCAAGTCTCTTCAGAATTAGAAGATCTTGATGTTCTTAAAGCACATTTATCAAGGAAATTAAATAAAGGAGCAGGTAAATACAAAAGTAAAATTCCTTTCAAATTCTTTTATTTTGGTAAAATAGGACACTTTGCATCTAAATGTCCTTATAATAGTCATGATGAAGTAGATGACGAGAAATAGAAATCAAGTAAAAATAATTTCTATAACAAAAAGAAGTTCTTTAAGAAGAAGAAGAGTTTGACTTTTGATGTATTAGATAGTGACTCTAGTAGTTTTGAATGTGATGAAAATGAAGTTTCATTCATGACTATAGAAACTACTTGTCAAGAATCAAATAGTGATGATGATGTTGAACTTGTCGAGGATAATTTAGAATGTGAATTTATTTATGCACTTAAAAGGATCAAGGAATTAAAAAGGAATTTAAGTTTTCAAGAAAATAAATTCTAAAAGAAAAATAAAACTTTGAAAAATAAACTAAGGACTTAAATCAATAAGTTATAGAATTGAAATTACAAGTTGAGGAACAAAAGAGAATTGTCTTTGTCACTAAGGAAGAGTTAAGTTCTAAAGATCGAGAATGTACAAGGTTAATGAATGAAGTAGTATCATATAGAAGAAAGTTAGAAAAATATGAGAACACTACTTTGGATGATATGTTAAGGAAACAAAGAAGAACTAATTATCTAACAATTTTGAACTTGGACAATGTTCTGGTGACAAGAAAGTTAAATCTTTATTCAAGATATTTAAATTTGAAAGTAAGGATACAAATTAGAATTCTACCACATCAAATGCAAGTTAAAATTCAGATTTTAATCATATTTCTAATCATAAAAATCAGGTTATATCAAGTCCTTCATTCATGGGTAAAAGATACTCAAATAGATTCACTTCTTTCTTTGATGGGTATTGCTTCATGTGTCATCAATATGGACATATAATAAGTAACTATAGATACATGTCAAGGAGGTATTCAAAGTTTCATTTTGGTTACTCCTTTCCTAAAGTGAATAGTATAATATGTTACAATCTCTTTGGTCATGTTATGAGTAATTGCAAAACTAAGTCAATTCAGAATGATCAATCTTATGCTAGTCTACAAGTTGATAAAGAATTTGATACTAAAGTGATTAAGATATGGAAGCCTAAGATTAATAAGTCTATGTGTGTTCAAATGGCTCTACATTCTAAAGAAAAACACTTTTGGATAATTGATAGTGGCAGTGGTTGTTCTAGACACATAACAGGAGATAGAACAAAGTTTGACAAATTGATTAACTACAAAGGTGGCAATGTTAATTTTGGTGATGATTCTTTAAGGAAAATTAAAGGTTTGGGTTATCTGATGCTTAGTGACAAAATTTCCATTCACAATATGTATTATTTTGATGGATTAAAGTATAATCTTCTAAATTTTAGTCAAATTTATGATCATCGATATGAAGTTGTTTTTGATGACCATGGTTGCCAAATCAAATTAAAATCTAGGTAGGTGGTTGCATCAGGTAAAAGATCTAAAGGGAATATATAGAATTTAAAAGATATTAAAAATAGTAACAATCCCATAGATGTTTGTCTTATGGGATAGGTGAATGAAAGTTGGTTATGGCACAAAAGGCTTGGGCACTTGAATTTTGACAACTTGGTAAAAGTTAGTAAGCATAAAAAAGTAAGAGGTATGCCATGTATAAGTAATCTAGTGAATGTTATTTGTGAAGGGTGTCAACAAGGTAAAAAAGAAAAGGCATCTTTTCCTTCAAAAGAATATTTTTCTTCTATACCATTGCAATTAGTACATACTAGTTTATGTGATCCTACAAGGACAATTTCATTGAATGGTGAAAAGTATTTCATGCTTTTTATAGATGATTATACAAGAATGACATGGGTAACATTCTTAAAACATAAATCAGAGGCATTTAACAAGTTTAAGATTTTTAGGAAGATAGTTGAAAATTAGTTAGACATGAAGCTTAAATGCTTATGATTAGATAAAGGTGGTGAGTTTACTTTAGATGAATTTGGTTATTATTGTAAAAAACATGGCATCAAAAGACAATATGCAACATCTAGGACACCTCAACAAAATGGAGTTATTGAGAGAAAGAACTGAATAGTGAAAGAAATGGCAAGGACTATGTTAGATGAATCTAAAGTACCAAATAGGTATTGGAAAGAAGTAGTTCAAACAGCAATATATATTTTAAATAGAGCACAAATAAGGATAAAAACTAACTACACTCCTTATGAGTTATGGTATAGACATCCTACATCTATTAAGAATTTTTGAAAAATTGGAAGTAAATTCTTCATTAAGAATTTTGATGATAAAATAGGAAGCTTTGATTCAAGATCTAATGAAGAAATCTTTTTAGGATATTCTTCTCAAAGTAAATCTTACAAATGTTTTAATAAAAGGTCGAATAAACTTATTGAAAGTGTACATGTGAAAGTGGATGAAGTTGTGTAGGATAAAAGGGAAATAAGAATGGATAATAATTTCCTAGAAGACAACGATAAAGACTTGAAAGAAGTAGGTAAAGAAGCAGATAATAAAGTCGATGAAGGTGAAGAAGAGATAAAAGACCAAATAGAAACACCAAAATCCATAGGTACAAAGGTTATAGGAACAAGATTGAAGAAGTATCATCCTCAAGATCAGATTATAGGGGATAAACATGCATGTATTCAAACAAGAACAAGAACTAGATCTAGTGAATGTGCTAATCTTTGTTTGTTATCTAAAATTGAACCTAAATCATATAAAGAAGCTAGTATCAACGAGTTTTGGGTTAATGCTATGAAAGAGGAACTAAGTCAAATCGAAAAGAATAAAAATTGAGAATTAGTGCCTAGACCTAAAGATTAAAATGTAATAGGTACTAAATGGGTCTAATGGAAATGGAAAGATATCAATGAACAATGCTAGATTGGTTTATAAGGGTTATGCATAAATAGAAGGTGTGGACTTTGATGAAACTTTTGCACTAGTGGCTAGAATTGAAGCAATTAAAATCTTTCTTTCATATTCAACTTTCAAGGGCTTTAAAATGTACCAAATGAATGTTAAAACACCATTTCTAAATCGTTATCTTGATGAAGAGCCTTATATGGATCAACATGAAGGATTTGAAAACAAAGACTTTTCTAATTATGTCTATAGGTTTAAAAAGGCTCCTTATGGTTTGAGACAAGCTCCGAGGGTTTGGTATTCTAGGTTGGATTAGTATCTTATCAAAAATGTCTTTAGACGAGGTGGTGTTGATAGCATTTTATACATATATGGTACATGTGATGATGTTCTCATTGTTCTTGTTTATGTTGATGATATAGTATTTGGATCCAACGATGATGCTTTAAGTCAAGGTATTTCAATGCTTATGCAATCTAAATTTGAAATGTCCATGCTTGGGGAATTATCCTATTTTCTTGGGTTGCAAATTTCTCAATTGGAAAATGGTATATTCTTATCCCAAACTAAGCATGCCAAAGAAATGTTAAAGAAATTTCAGATGGAAGATTGTAAGCCTATGGGAACACTGATGATAATAGGATGTACACTTACTAAAAATGATGATTCTCCTAATGTTGATCAATCTACTTATAGATCCATGATTGGTAGTTTACTATATCTCACAGCTTCAAGGCTTGATATCATGCATGATTAATGTTTGGTTGCAAGATTTCAATCTTCACCTAAAGAATCTCATGTTATGGCAATTAAATAATTTTAAGATATATTCAGGTTACTTTGGATTATGGGATTTGGTATCCTAAACATGGTGATTTCGAATTTTTTTCTTATACTAACTAAAATTGGGCAGGTTGTCTAGATGAAAGAAAAAGTACTTTAGGAGCAACATTTTTCTTGGGTAATAGGCTAGTGTGTTGGTATAGTAAAAAGCAAGAATCTACTACACTTTCTACTGGAGAGGTTGAATATATAGCTATATGTTCTTGTTGTCAATAGGTTATTTGGATGGTTCAAACTTTATCAGATATGAAAGTAATAGTGTTAAAACTAGTTTCTATCTATTGCGATAATCACAGTGCAATCCGCATTTCTAAGAATCTAATTATGCATTCATGCACCAAGCACATTGATGCTCAATACCATTTCATAAGGGAACATGTCTTGAATGGTAATGTTGAATTAGAATTTGTTCCTTCTTTAGATTAGCTTGCTGAAATATTTACAAAACCTCTCTCAAAAGCTACCTTTGAAGGATTAAGAACAAGATTGGGGGTTTTATCCCTCTCTTCTTTTGCATAAGTTCATAAATGAGTGATAGGTTTTAGGGGGAGCACATTTTCCTTATCTTTTTGTTACACTAAAACTTTGGTATATCTCCTTTGTCATTGATGTCAAAGGGGGAGAAAAATGAAGAATATGTCTCCATGACAGATATACAGGTACAAGTACACATGGATATATAGGTGGAAGTTGGTATTGACATCAATGCCAAAGGGGGAGTACATTGAACCCTTGGTATTCGGTCTTTGATTGTTGTCATTGATGTAAATAATGAGCATATGGTATGGCTAACATCATGTAATTATCTTATTTTATGTCTTTCAATATTGTTCACAAAATATTTAAGAAAAATACTTAAGTGTTATACAATTAACACTTAATGTTCACATTGTTTTTCAAAATGGATACAAAAAAATAGTTTTGGTCTATTAGAATGTCGAGAAGGTTTTTTATCAAATAGACTCCAACTATCATACCTTTTTGAAAATTTCTTGGAGTTATCTAAAATTTATCTTCATTAGTTTTTGCATAACACATGTATGGAAAGAGAAATAGTCTATTTATCAGAAAAGGGTACCAAATTTTTATGACAATTTTGATAGTTTTGAGAAGTTTTGGTCTAATGGAAGTTTGGGTTATGTAACTACCTCTAAAATTTAAAATTTCTTAGTTTATAAGTAGAGGATAAGTTCCTCTAAAACATCCAATAGGTGGTTTTGATAGAAGTTTTAGAATTGGTGTGGAATTCCTTGTAGACCGAACAATTTGCAGGCAGATTTTTAACAACAAAGAAGAGAGTAATGCTTTATGTTTCTATTCTCATATTTGTGATTTGATTTTTATTAAATAATTTTATTAGAGGTAGAAGAAGGGTTATATATTTTTGCTTCATTCATTCATATCAGTATTTGATCAATCTTTTAATAGGGAAAGAAAATATATTTGGATATTGGATGTTTTGAGGAGAATAGAAGTATATCCTGCATTGTGTTTTCAACAAGAAGTTGAAACTAGTAATTCATGATTTGTGTTGTAATAGAGATTATCCTCTAATTTAATATCTCATTTTTTCACTTTTGAAGTTTGTGCTTCTTATATTCATGAAGCTGGTGCTTCAAGTGTAAGGGCTTGGTGTTCCTTGAAACTGGTATTTCTAAAACAGGGTGTTGGTGCTTCCCAGAGTTGTAGCTCTAAAAGATCTCCCCAAGAGGCCAATAAAGTTTTAGATTCACAATGTTATTTTTACCCTAAGGGGTTTTCCACAATAAAATATTGCATCACATTGTTATTCATTAACTATCTTTCTCATGTGTTAAATTTTTATAACTTGTAATTGTTTCAAGTTTTTAAAAGTTTTTTAAACCACTGATTCACCTCCCCTTTCAGTGGTGTTTGTATTCCAACAGGTATTTACACATACATGGTGTTATTTAGGTGAATAATGCCCCAAGTATGGACTCCCTTTATTGAGATGATCTTGTCGCAATAGAACAAGCAAACAAATTCTTTAAGAAATATGTCATGGCTATGAACCCTTGCTCAAAATCTAAAATAGATAACATGCAACATAGACCACCAAGGAATGATCGATGCCTTCTAAATACAACTAAAATAACTTCTATTTATCCTTTTTTTATTACAAAGAGTTGGTTAATCATGTGCAAAAGCACACTAGATGTACTAAGAGGACATGCCTACATAAGAAAGGTAATAACATGTAATGTAGATATAAAGCTCCATGGAAAGAATGTAAACAATCATTATTACATTGTGATGAATCTAGACACACATCCTTTGAACTAGATAGAAATGATGAGAGGTTGAATATCCATAATTCTCAAATGCTAGTGATATGGAGAGAAAATATAGATTTCCAACCTATTACATCTGGAGCTTTGGTTCTCAAATATATTACCAAATAAGTCTCAAAAGCTGAAAAAAATCTGAAAGTTGGGTTCAAATGCTGGGAAGAATTTATTGAAATTCAAAACTAGATGAAAATTTTGTAAGAGAATACCATAAATTTATGGATAATATTATTGTTGAAAGAGATATTAGTGCACAAGAAACATGTCATATGCTTCACAAATTACCTCTTGTTAATTTGAATCACTAGTTCATGTCTTTGAATGTGGGGAGAAAAGTGTTGCACTATCTTAAATAAACATTTAATGGTAGTAGAATACAATCTAGCTACATATAAGCCTATACAAAATGTTCAACTAACCTAGAACTACTTATACTAATTGAATCAAGAAGATATTATTAGATATTGGAACCAATTGAATATAGAATCATATAATGTTTGGCATGTCAAGCGGGTTGATTAGGTTGAAGACATTTCCTAGAAGAGGATAACAAATCACATGGTGAGATGGATAGGCATGATTCATTGCAATATAATGAGTACAAATTTTTGTCCCAATTAGACCTTTCCCATTGTTATAACTTAAATGATCTTGACATGTTGGGAAAATGTTAATTTGACAACAACCACCCATGGGAAGAATACAATGTTTGTTCAAATTTGCATGTCTATGCCATTCACTTTAGACATAGAAGCAAGATTTTTGGATCAATTTCTCACTCCACCTCTATCTCCAGCAACAACTATAGTTTATCACATCATCAACAAATTGCACTTTATATCATTACAGACTACTCTACATCTAATTTCTCCAAGAAACCTTTATACATGGTCATACAAGGAACTGGAAAATTGTACCTTATTAGTTGAATAAGAAGTGCACTACACAATTAAATTCTCAACATAATAAACCCAGTCCTTATTTTTGCACCAATAGGCATCACATCTTTCAATATCCATGCATCCACCATACATGTGGCCCTCAAAATTTCATTTCAAGAAACAAAAATAGTACGGGGACAAGAATTGATAAAATATCAAAAAGAAATTAAAAAAAAAAACATTTTAATAGATGAGTTGAGCTTCATAGGTCCCAAACTACTAATAAAAAATGAAACCATACTACGTGAAGCTATACCCAGAAATAAACACCTTTGTTATGGTGGCATGTAAATGATTCTTGTAGGAGACCTAGCCCAACTTCCACCTATTATGGATAAACCTGTCTATGCATCTCACACAAATGCCAAGAAAATGTGGCACAATTTTAATACAACTATAACATTACAAATGATATTTAGACAAACAGTTAATGATCCACTTCAAATACAATTTCACTGAGAAATACAAAGCATATGCAACATAGAACCAATGCTACATGACTAGGAGTTGTTAATGACTTGTACAAAAAAGAACCTCATGCCAAATGAACAATTTTAGTTTTGCCAAGTGAGACATTTGTTGGCTAGAAATGAGAAAGTTTTACTCCACAACAACAAATTCTAAAAGACCTAAATGTCCCTATTACAATTTGCACTATGGTAAATGCACATTGTAGCCTTGAAAAATTTGTTGATGACAACCAACTACCTAGAGAATTCTTATTATGTAAACTCCAATTTGTTATTCTTACAAAAAACCTCTAGATCAATGCTCATCTTGTTAATGGATCACTTGGAGAGGTTAAAAACATAGTTTATGTAATGGGTTGTAAATGTACTTTGTTGCCTTCCTATATTATAGTAGAGTTCAATAGCTATACTATTCCACTGTGGGATCTTAATAGCCCAAAAGCCATTCCAATATAACCCATTTCCTGAGGTAATCATACACAAATACTCCTCACCATAGCCTGGGCTATCACTATACAAAAATCACAAGGTCTTACCCTAGGCAGAGCTACAATTGACATAGGCAGAACTAAAAAACAAGGCCTTGACTTTACAATAATCTCAAGAGTCAAAACCATCCAAGGACTTCATATAAATCCTTCCTTCTATTTTGAACACTTTTAAAAGATGCCAAAAAACCTGTACAATATTATTAGAAAGAAAGAAGAAGCACATCTGCACTTAATATTGTATAGAAAACTAGATCTATGAAGCTACTTCTATAGAAAATGGTGATGTTAGACATTTTAAAATTCTTCCTTTTTCATTTATTGGTTTGTTTTTTTCACTTCCAAAGTAATCCATTTTTGTTATCTATAGATTAACATTTATTGAATTTAAAGAATGTGTTCATGCACAAAAGAAAAATCAAAACAATTTGAAGTATGTCAAGTTACATATCTAATGCTTTTACTACTTGACTAATTTTTTTTTATTTTTATACAACTGATTCATATGTAGCCCATGTTATTAATTAATCTCATTTTCTTCTTACGTATATATTTTTTCTTGCTAGCCACAAATACGACTCCAATTATATATTTATTTTTCAAAAAATAGAAATTATTTCATAAATTGTAGAGTTCATACCAACTCTTGAATTGGATTGTTGTATGTCAAATAAAATATAAAGTTGTGTAATTTACACATTTTTTCATATTTATATGCTCCATTCTTTATAAAAGGGTCATGCCGAAACTACGAGGGAAAAAACACAATTTTTATTTTTAAAGATAATTAAAATGCACTAAGATGATAAGGTTATGCTCACAGTTTAGGTAAAGGTTTTCTACACTGTTAAATTAATACTCTTGTTATAAAGTTGATATCGATCATTATTTACTTTCTTACATTAACTTACAACAATAAGAAAAATTTATTTAAATGACAATGTAAATGTATTCAAGTTTAGATTAATTTAAAGTATCTAATCCAAATCAACTATAAATCTCTTAGACAATTATCGATTTACAATCTAACTGATATTAGAGAGTCACTTTAAGAAAATAATTAACTAAAATTAAAACTGAATATATATATCTAAAAATTTATTAACTTTAAACATTTCGACTAACTTAACATAAAAATTAACTATCTAATCAAATAAAATCTACATTTAAAATTTATTTTATAAAGTCAATCAACCTTTATAATTAAAACTAATTAGTACTCGAAATTTAAACTAACTACCCTTAAAATCAAACTATATATATATATATAAATACATACATACATACATATATATATATATATATACAAAAACTAAATTAACAATAATATAAAAAAATTACTAAATTTAAAATGCACTAACTAATAATAAAAACTAGAACTAATTACTAACTAATCTAAAATCTAACACTAACTTATTTTAAACATTTAATAAAACACAAACTAAAATTAACAACAAACTAACTAACATACTAAATAACTAGACTTATTTAATAACTAACCTACCTACTAACTTTCCCTAATACTAACTCTATCCTATACTAACATAATCCTACTCTACCCTTCTCCCCCTACACCCCCTACTCCCAAGGTCAAATTGAACCCCCCCCCCCCCCCCCCAACATAGCATGCACAAACAATACTGTGCTTCCCAAGTACTGCACTTGGGAAAGCGCTCAGACCCAGAGGAGGTACGCTGACACCCCTCTCCCCATCAATTGTGAGGTGGCAACCAAATTCAAGGGGCAAAAAAACATTTAACATAATGAAATCTCCTTCCAAGGTTAGTGAAATTTAAGGAAGGGCAAGGGGTGACATCATCCCCAAAGACTTTGCACATAAACTTTTTTTTAAAACCCTTTTAAATAATAGCATTTGAGAAGTGATGCCCAAGGTAAGATGGGTAAGAGTTTAAGGCAAAAGTTTATTAGGTGAGAAGATATTAGGATATTTGTTAAGTTATAATTTCTTTCTTTTAAATAGATTTTATTATTGTTTCTTTATAATTTTAAATACAAAATTTCATAAAGCAAAAGGAATAATGAGGGAATCTTTTAGATTCTCTGTTACCAAAATGGTAACAATTCTTTTCCAATACAAAAGGCAAAGATTTTACTCTCTTGAAACACACATTTTTTTTTATAAATTTTTTCTAAGTATAGATTGCAAAGCCATGAATATATTATTTTTTTCCAAGGTGTTTATATTTTTTTTGAATAGATTTAAAACATTGATACCATAATTTGAGTCACATTAACACCATAATCATTTGTTCTCCTATATAACTTGAATTGAAATAATTCGACCTTTGTTATTATTTTCTTTTTGAACATATAAGGAAACTTGAATATTTTCCTTCTTAAATCAACATCATTTTCATCCTATTTTTGATGTGCATCCATCTAAATTAAAATTACAATTAAATCAAATGATAACCAATTATACTCAAACACCAATTTTATTGGCAAACCTAATTCAAAGGCTCAACCGAGAAAGAACCAGGAAGAAAACCCAGCTTTGTTGCCATTACAACAAGGTTTTGAAATACAAATTACATAGGAATTTCAATCCTGAATTACAATAATTTAATTGAATTTTCTTCATGACCCTCATCAAGGGATTCATGACAATTTCTGTAGCACATTTCTAGAACCATGGAGGGAATAGAATCTGATGAGGTGACCACAAGCATGACCAAGAACAATTCAAACATGCATATACATACAAGGTTATCACAATTGGATTCACAATGAATCAACACTAGGGAAAGGTGGATTCTTCCAACAGGAGAAGTCAAGCACAACACCAAAATAGATGCCCAATCGAGGCTATAAACTAAGAACTTATGTTCTTCCATCATAATATACCATACTCATACGATGTTTTTGCTAACAGGTAGGGGCCCATAACACCCTACCCTCTCTCCCTCTTCTCATCCTAAGAAGAGACTCTACACTGGTTGGAGTCCAACTAAAAAGACCTTTCCCAAAACTGGTCACTTCTGCCCTATCCAAGGGTGAGTAAGACCAAAACACCCATGCAAGAAAAACTCAAAATTGCAAACATAAACCTGAAAGGAATTCATCCAAAATAACATGGTTTTTAAAACATCCCAACATATCCACAATCATACAAGCATTCAAATAACAACAAGGTAGCACAAGCATGAAACAAACATGAAAATCTATACAAGAGAGATGAGAATTCATACCTTCACAAAGAGGTAATGGCAATGAACAAGTTTGAGTAGAGCTTTTCCCTTTCCTTGCCTCAATCTTCCAAGACTCCTCTCTAAATGTAGAGATTGAGTAACAACATCCACTAGTCCAAGAAAGGCCTCTAAATAAGCCTCCAACTCAACCACCCAAAAGGATCAATAACTTCACCCACCCACCTACAAATCTAGAAGCTCCTAACTCAACGCACACTATGGTTAAACACTAAAAGGAGGTGAGGTGATGCCACTCATGTTAGCCATAGTCAAAGACAAAAAGAGACTTTTTGAGTGACCTCAAAAGTGAAAAAAAGGGGCTTGGGGGTTGGAAAAGACCCCCAACCCATACCCATACCCCTTGGGTATAAATATTTCAAGTTTTAAAGCCTTAGGGATAGGTTTAGAGCCAAACAAAAGCTAGGAAATAATTAGGACCAACTAACAACTATAAAATGTAAATTAAGCACTAAACCAGATTAGGGATGACTAAACTCGATTAAGAACCAAATTAGCAAACTGACACTAACTTAGTCTGACTTAGGTCCAAGGGCTACATAGCTAACCCTAATCAGCACACTGAAGAGCACAAACAATTCATGAGTGTCAAGCGACACTAAAAGAACATAGTCACGAACATTAACATTTACTAGTCACAAAAAGATACATACATACATCTCACAATAAATTTGATTACGAACAAACAAGGTTTCACAAAGAGCACATAGGGATCAGTTATGTTCCTCCGTCAGGTTTCTCGGCTAAAATATTTGCACACTCATTGCAGACATCAGTAGTCCCAAAAATCACATGTACATATATATATATATATATATATATATATATATATATATATACATAAATTAAAACATCCATCTATAACAAAAATCAAGGTTTCTCTAATTTATTAATCATTAAAAACTCTTAAATCAAAGAATCAATCCTACATTTACTGATTCATCAACATACATATACATAAAACATTAAATGACATCAAATATCTAAAAGTAACATCACACAACATGAAATAACATAATATGTTCTAAGCATCAGATAATGTCTCGACATCTCAAGTCATGAGTATCAAAATAATACTAATGTATCACTATGCTATGATGGGTCGGGGTGAGGCCTCACAAAAAGATTAATTCTATGCTATCAATTTTAAATACTTCTTTGAATTACACAATCTCTACAATTTTACCTTTTTAATGAATAAAAATTTAATCCTATGTTATCAAATATAAATCTTTCTTTGAATTATACAATATCTTCAAGTTACCTTATTAATAATACCTATTGACATATCCCTTGTAGATCCTTCTAGTGCAAGTGCTAGTTTTAAGGAACTCTTGGAAAGTTACTTGAAGTTGAGTATTTATACGACTAAAATCAACAAAAATTAAATAAGATTATTTTTCATTGCCCTTTTTATTTATCATCAAAATTAGGAATTCATGGAGAAGATTCTAGAGTAGAAGAGAAGTTTTCATGGTGTTATGTGTGAAAATTTCATGTATAGGCATCATCATTACTCATGTCCCAATTTTTTCTCTGACATTCTTGTTATGGCTTGCCAAATCATAGCTTCCACAACCTAATGGAAAATCTGTTGATCTCATTGAGGTTTTGACAAAGTTAGTGACACAACACTTATTATCTAGCAAGGCGAGTCAGTCATCATTATGATGAAGCTACTACTTAGGTTGAGTAAATAGAGCAAGTTGAGCACAAGTAGTTAGACAATACATGCCAAGATGATATGACAAGTTGCTATATATCAAGAAATTACTATGTGTTGAGTCATTAAGTAGCCAATAAATAGTATGTATCTAGCCATTTAGACATTGGGTGACATTAGAAAGCACAGTTAAGGTCAAGTGTTAGAATTCTATTTATTTCAAGAAACTAGTTATGGACATACAAGTTTGTAATGGCACAAACTCATATGCTAACCATTTTTGGCTAACATAATCATTAATTTGGTATATTATGGGATAAGAAAAAGGTCATATCATGCATCCCAAGGAAACCTAAGAAACCAATAAGATAAAGGGAAGCATTATGTCATGTCCACTTTTCAAATAATTAAAAATAATAATCTTTTTCTAAGGCACGCAGGCCCAAAAAGGTGAAGTTTCAGAAAAAGGGGACGATGTTTGGAAGCTAATGGACTAATAAATGAAAATTATTATTAAAATATGTTTTATTAACCCCTCTTGGATGTGAGTTAGGGTTATGCCCTCTTTTAAGGAGTTTGGAGGCATTTTGGGCTCATTCCAGAACTTGATTTTTGCTCATTTCTTTGTTATTCTTCAGAGGCTACCAAACCTATGGAGAAGGAGACCCAAGAACGGGAGTTTGCAGGTTTCCAAGGAGACCCAAGAACGGGAGTTTGTAGGTTTCCAGGAAGGCTAAGGATGGGAGTTTGAAGCTATTCCATGTGCATGCTCATGCAAAGTTTGCCTTTGTGCTGAACAGTGCAAATTTGTGAGTTTTCGGGTGTATTTTTTGTAAGAGTTTGGTGTTTCCGGTTGAGTATTTCATATCAGTTTGGGTTTCTTCTATATATCAAAATTTTAAATATTAAAATAGAGCTTAAAATATGTATTTGGATATGATTATACTTTTTTGATAGATCATTAAGTTTTTGTGGTGATTCTGGGCTATCTTGTGCTATTTTCGGGAGCCCGATGAGCATTATTTTTTTCCTCTGTTTGGGAGCTATTGTGTGCATGTTATATAGATCTGGAAATGTCATTTTATAGGCTGTTATGCTGCTCAAATTTCTGTAAAAATGTCCAATTTCAGATTTATTAATAATAGGTGAAGTTGTGAAGCTTTTGGCACTATTTCTGGCATACCCAATTTGGGGTTTATTGAGAAATTGGTGGATCTTTGAAATATTGGTTGTTTGTTCTTAAAGATCTAATTAGAGGTTGGAAATATCATAAAAAATCAGTAAAGGAAAATTTCAATGGTATCAGAGCCATGATCTTGCCAGCTTGAGGGTTTGTAGAAGTTTGCATGTCAGTTTTGACAACTACCCAGATTTTGCATGTCAGTTTTGACAACTACCAAGATCTTGCATGTCAGTTTTGACAACTACCTAGATCTTGCATGTTAGTTTTGACACTACCTAGATCTTGCATGTCAGTTTTGACAACTACCCAAATCTTGCATGTCAATTTTGATAACTACCTAGATCTTGCATGTTAGTTTTGACAACTACCCAGATCTTGCATGTCAATTTTGATAACTACCCAGATCTTGCATGTCATAATTTATGATTGCATGTTGCTTCTAATCAGCTGAATGTCAAAATTTATGGTTGCATGCTACTTCTAATCATTTGCATGTTAGTTATTGGTGAATTTGGTGGTTGCATGTTACTTTTAATTAGCTGCATGTCAAAATCTATGGTTGCATGCTACTTCTAATCATTTGCATGTTAGTTCTTGGTGAATTTGGTGGTTACATGTTGCTTCTAATCAGTTGCATGTCAAAATCTATGGTTGCATGCTACTTCTAATCATTTGCATGTTAGTTCTTGGTGTTTGAAGAAGTTATAATCTATTGGGGTTACACTCTACTTTATCGAGAATGGACAGGTATAGTATAGAGTCTCAGAGGACACAATCTTGGACAATTGATATCCAGAGTCAGAACAGTAGAAATGATGGTTATTTAGACACTCGAGATAAACATAGGAAAATAAGCCATGATATGTCTAAATAGTTGGTTGAGCGCCACCGTATAATGAATGACATGTTGTCTAACCCAGCTAAGGTGGATAAGTTGACAAAATTTCTATTTGGCAGATTTTCTCACAGGGCAGATGACACAATTACCAAGAATTTGTATGAGGAGTTTGAGAAACTAGCTTATAGCCAAGTAGAGGTCTCAGATTCTACTCTACCATAGGAGGTAGTGAGAAGGGATATTACACAAATTGATAGTAATGGTCAACTTGATACTCAAATTGAGATAATTGTATATAGGTCATCAAAGGGTGATGTCATAGGTATTCAGGATGGTATAGTTACAACAGGCAATGACTACAGCGTAGTGGGTTCAGATGATGATTATGAGGATGTTGGTGTGCATGATGGTGAGGTACCTAGTAGAGATGAGCAGACATTGAGCATTCATGACTTTGCTGAGAAAGAGTACTAGGCACAGTTAGATGCTTCGTCACATGAGGTTGAGGTTGGTAGTACTTCACATGATTTGTCTAGCCAACTAAAAGTGAACAAAGATAGTATTGTGACTTCATTATCTCATCATGACAGGTATGTGGAGTTAGTTGGTATTGGTCATATTACTCAGGTGAGGATTTTTCTTGAGTTACCAACTAATTATAGTTTACGGATATGGACTCGAGATTGTTATATTGGCATTTGGGATTTAGTTGACTGGAAATCTTTAACACTTTTTGGTAGCAGTGATTGTTTGGGTGCTATCATGGATTTGATTAGCAGATTGCACAGTGTTGTCTTTTCTTGTGCCAGGAGCTTATCCGATGTTGGTATTAGTTTTTATACACCGGTGTTGGGCTTTGTTCATATATCTAGTCAACCATACTTGTTGGAATGTGTTGATGATATTTCATATTTGGCAGTGTGTACAAATGAGTCCCAGGATCATATTGGCATTGATGACATCCAGGAGGATGCAATGGGTAGTTTTGAAGACTTAGTTTCCTTGGGTATAAAGGAGTTGGACAGTAGTGCTAATATTTTTGATACTCCGTATGTTGATATGAGCTTTAGATTTGATTCACAGGATATGAATGGTAATACTCTAGAGACTAGTAACTTTGAGGATACTCCTTTAGACAGTGCATCAGAAGAGGTTTGTAGGAGATAGTCAAGCTAGTTCCATCATGTGTCTAATCAGTTGAGAGTTAGTGATCGAGACATTGTTGTCACTTGCCAACATTTTGATGCTACTCATCAGTTGTTAGCAGTTTATGGATGGGGTTCTCCTACTAGTGATGAGTAGGAAGGCAGTTATCTTTCCTTGACAGAGATCCACTCTTTATGGGAGGCTATTCAGATTTTGAGATAGAACTATATGCAGTTGGTAGCCAAAAGAGATTATCTTATGGAGTGGGGTAGTACAACATATGATGCATTATTGGCCAAGGAAGATGAGGTGAGTGAGCTTACTGAGTAGCTTGAGGTGACTTCTGAGATTCTTGAGAGTACAGAGTTGGCTTTCGAGGAGTCACAGTTTCATTTGGCTAAGGTGACCATGGAGTTAGAGTGACTACAGTCTTTACCTGATTTTATACGGTCACAAGCTGTGGTGTTTGGTGATTTGAGGATGTCCATGGCTGAGATTTTTAGAGATATTGGAGATGGGGATGCATCCATCCTTGATACTAACATTGGCATATCAGGTTCATTCCCACTAGAGTCAAGTTTAGTTGAGTTGGGTGTTGTAGCAGATTTTTGTATGCCTAACATGGTGGTGGCCTCTAGTACTGATGGCATAGAGACTAGAGATGTATCAAAGATCATGTGTGATGTTGGTGAGTCAAAAGTTGGCATGGTTCCTGCTAGTAATACTACTCCCTTGGTGATATCTTCTGAGGTAGTAGTCAGTTCCAACATGGTTAATGATCAATTGCAGTTAGTTTCATCTGGATTACAGTCTAAGCCATTGACTGAGATTGGCACATTCTCTCAGCATCACACTGTGAGGTACGCTCATCAATTTACCTTTGATGACCATGTTGATGAGATGATGATACAAAGATGTACTTTGGTTCCTAGTGCTTTTCATCAGTTATGGGACACTTTGATGTCTCGGGATGAGAGTTGTGATGGGCATGACATGGTGATAGGTTCTACAGTTGACAGCTTGATAATACATGACTTAGAGTAGGAGTTTGGGAGTGATGCTTCAGCAGTTGTTGTTACTGATTTTACTCCTTTGGCTATGACATCTCCTAGCTTAGCTGGTAGTCAGTCACAGTGGGCTATATCACTTGTTCATGGCAAATTTGGTTTGGGTTCCATTTCTTACTCTTTATCTTGTAATGTCTTTTCACCATCAGCAGTGCATGGGAGTTATGGTTATGAGATAGTGGTCGGTGATTTGTAGAGTTGTGTTGACTGCAGGAGTTGTATAGTGTGTGGATCCTCCATACTTGGTATAGTTTCATTCGAGAGCATTCACCATTGTTGTAGAGTTGGATTGTACATTTTGTATAGGCCAGTGGGATACATTGATGGTATTTACCGTGTTGGTAGTTTGATTTGTCGACTTTACTTGGGTTTTGATGTTCTAAGAGTTTGTGTCTCATGGGTTTCTGACTGTGATAGTGCTGATCTTGGAGTTGGGTTGAGCTGTAATTGTCAGTTTGATTATGGATTCCTCTTGGTCATATTGTAGAGGATATTGCAGGAGCCTGTGTTAATTGGCAGTAGTATAGTTCATGAATACATTTGGGATCCAGGTGGATTGTTTCATTTATTGTTCAACCATTGCTTGAGGACAAGCTATATTTTGGAGGGGAGGACTTTTCATGTCCCCTCTTCAAATAATTAAAAATAATAATCTTTTTCTAAGGCAGGCAGGCCCAAAAAGGTGAAGTTTCAGAAAAAGGGGATGATCTTTGGAAGCTAATGGAGTAATAAATATAAATTATTATTAAAATATGTTTTATTAACCCCTCTTGGACGTGAGTTATGGTTATTCCCTCTTTTAAGGAGTTTGGAGGCATTTTGGGCTCATTCCAGAACTTGATTTTTGCTCATTTCTTTGTTACTCTTCAGAGGCTGCCAAACCTGTGGAGAAGGAGACCCAAGAACGAGAGTTTGCAGGTTTCCAAGGAGACCCAAGAATGGAAGTTTGTAGGTTTCTAGGAAGACTAAGGATGGGCATTTGAGTCCATTCCATGTGCATGCTCATGCAAAGTTTGTGTTTGTGCTGAACAGTGCAGATTTGTGAGATTTTGGGTGTATTTTTTGTAAGAGTTTGGTGTTTTCGGTTGAGTATTTCATATCAGTTTGGGTTGCTGCTATATATCAGACTTTTAAATATTAAAATAGAGCTGAAAATATTTATTTGGATATTATTATACTTCTATGATAGATCATTAAGTTTTTGTGGTGATTCCGGGCTATTTTGTGCTATTTTCGGGAGCCCGATGAGCATTTTTTTTGTCCTCTGTTTGGGAGCTATTGTGTGCATGTTATATAGATATAGAAATTTCATTTTATAGGCTGTTATTCTGCTCAAATTTTTTTAAAAATTTCCAATTTCAGATCTATTAATAATAGGTGAAGCTGTGAAGCTTTTGGCACTATTTCTGGCATACCCGATTTGGGGTTTATTGAGAAATTGGTGGATCTTTGAAATATTGGTTGTTTGATCTTAAAGATCTGATTAGAGGTTGGAAATATCATACAAAATCAGTAAAGGGACATTTCACATTATGAGAAAATAATAATTAATTAGAGTCATTGATTATGACCTAAGATCATCTCCAAATGCCTATTTAAAGAGAAAAACCCTGAGAGGGAGTAATGAGAAATGAGAGATGTGAAGAAGAGTGAATTCTAAGAGGGGAGAATATATTTGTGATGGAGAAGATGCTTAAGTGAAGAATTATCAATACAGAGCTAGTTGATAAGAATAGATCCATTTGAGAGGATAAGAAATGAAGGGTTAGAGAAGAGAAACTTGATCAGAAGGATCAAGATAAAACTAGAAAATAGGAGATTTGATATCTAGTAGAAGGGTGCTAACCAGAGGATCAGTTACTGAATCATTTTTATAGGTTATACATGAAAAATATCTTAATAGGATTTTTTAAATCTCCTAACAAAGTGCTTACTTAATTATGAGTTTAAGTCCTTTCATAGGGTATGATCATATATTATGATCAAAACTTTGTAGCCATAGTTGGCTATAGTTTATTTCTATAGTAATGAAGATTTTTTGGTGTCATCCCCACCCCAATTTTACCTTCACCTTGTAGGGTTTCTAGGTAACCAAAATCTTTTGTGTTATTTGTTGACTTACATTATGCTATGGTTGTGATACAGAGCTAGATATTTTTGTTTATTTGATAAGTTATGAGATGGATGAATGATGAAATTTTTTTTGTGGTAAAAGTTTCAAATTATTGATTCACCTACTTGGCCACCCCCCCTCAAAACTTACTTTCCCATTTATATTTCCAATAACTAGTAACAGAACTAAGTTCTCTAGAAAGTAAAAGTTTGACATCTTGAGAGGTAAGATCATGAAGATGGAAGTCTATAAATTAGGAAAGACTATTGAGAACCAGAAGATTGAAATACAACTTTCCCTACATCAACTAAAGGAGGCAAGAGATGAACTAAAACAATCATTAAAAATAAGAAAGGATTTGGCCATTCAACAAAATGACACACAATATCAAGAAGAAGAAGAAATCTAAGAAATCCAAACAATTTGATGTGGAAATGTAGATCTGATGGAATAGAATAGTGCCCTAAATGAAGAAATCAAGAATCTGAAAAGGGAACAAAAATCTCAATTAGTGATGTTATGCAAGATATCTGAACTTAAAAAGAAAGTTGAGGAAGATAAAGGTATGATTGAAAAAAGAATTATATTACTCATTAACATAATTGAGGACAAGTCATTAGATATGCAAAAACTGACCAACATTCAACTAGACCTAATGAATCAGTTGATTCTTGCAAATCAAGAACTGAACAATAAAGACATTGAGATTACAACTTTGAAATTATATAACGACCTAATACATAATGAATTGGAAAAAAAGAAGAAATTCATCGAAAAGTTTAATAATCCTAGTGAAGCCATAAAATACATTGAAAAATTGATGAGAATACCAAGAACAAATGATGATATTGTTGGATTGGGATATTTTATTACTAAGAAAGGAGAATCATGTAAAAGTGGTAAACAAAGGACGGATAAGGGAAAGAAAAACAAAACTACTTGTCATCATTATGGAAGAATAGGTCACATAGCAAATGTATATAGAAGTAACACTAGAAATCAAAACCCTAAGAAAAAATACAAGGGACACTACTATAACTACAAGAAGCAAGGACATCATGCACATGAATGTAGGACAAAGATGATCAAAACTTAGTAATTTGAAGGATATTGTTACAACTGTTAGAAGTATAGACACAAAAAATACAAATGCAAATCTAAGCCTAAGTGGATATCAAAGAAGAAAACAAAGATACATCATCATGGAAATTCTTATTATTGGGATTACAATACAAGGTAAAATTGTCACTATTGTGGAGAATATGGTCATGTTTTTGAAAATTGTATAACGACATACTTTAGAGGCAAGTACAAAAAGTGGATGAATGGAGAGATTGTATGCTTTAGTTTTCTTAAAGTTAGTCATGTAAGAACCCAAATCGATCACCTACACCGAGAAATGAATTCAACAAAGCTGAAGGTAAGGAAGATACTATAAAAGTAAAGATCTAGATGAACAGAACATGATGAAAGAAAGAATATTATGCATCATGTCAAGCCAAGATGAGGTAAATTTATACAATGGATTAGGTGGTCACATTATCGCCAACTAAGAAATCAAAGGTATGTAAGGAATTGAAATTTGAAATGATAAATTTTGCATCTGTTCCTAGTATTTAAGCTATGAAAAGGAGTAATCAAAAAAATTTAATATGCAATTAAAAGATTACGATGAGACATTCTATTGCTATGAGATATTCTATGTTATTGGCAAGTATTAGAAGAAAATTTCATGTTAGGCAAGTAGGCTATATTGATTGAGCACAATGTAAGACCTATGGCAACTGAGCTAACAATGATGTAGGTACAAAGCATTAAATGCATGGTTTTTCAACTTTTTAATGCTATTTAGTCAATTTTTACAAATCATTTTCACCTACTAGATGATCAAGAGAAATCAGTTAATTTTTGCAAAGAGATTCAAGTGACTTCAAATGTGATTCAACCATTATACTCAAAACTATCATCAAATCTTGCGGTATTTTGCATTTGTTGAGTTACCTTTTTTTGTGATCTTCAAGTTCATCAATAGAAAAAGGGGAGGAAGGGAAAAAATTTACTAATGTACAAATCATTAGCAATGATGGATGTGAACCACCAATGTTTCATGCAACACCTAAGATAGCTTACAAGGGAGATTTGTCTGATGCAGTGTCTATGATTTCATTGAAGCTTTTGATGATTACGATGTGAGATGTTGTTATATGTGCAAGGTTGGAGACCTTGAAATTAGGGAAACATACCATAAACTATGTGACAATGTAATTTTGAAGGAGAGGAGTAAAATTGTTGAGAAAAAAGGGTTAAATGCCCTATATTTTCTACAGGTTTTCAAGACACAATGGATTAAGATAATTTTTAGCAAAATCCATTATAACTAGCTATGGTTGGATGATGGTGTTAGGAATAAGGTTTCTCAACCTTGGATAATTCCTATTCTTATTATTTGTTTTGTAAAATGTATTTCTTGCAAATAATGTTGATGTGTTGGTATCTTGAATTGTGTATAAGGAGATCATAGCTAAACCGATTATGACGGATTCCTATGACATGTAAGAGCTATGTCAAGAAGATTAAATGAAAAGTGAAGACATGTGGCAACTGATAAATTTGAGTACTATACACTCTACCCCAATAGTGGGGTTCCTATTTTCTCAAAGAATGGTAAAACCCTAATATGGTTACCTTTGGGAGTAGCCCTAAAGTGAAGCACATGTTATAAGCATTTTTAGGGTTGCGAAGAGGTGGTATGTGAGAAAGTGTATTGTTGGTACTGTGAGTTGCTACTAGAGTCTTCTATTGTCACTATTGAACTTGTATTGCAAGTGTATTGTAACCTTGTGTTGAAGATAATATGTTGTGCAGGTTCTGGAGGGGTGGGGTTGTTTTACCGAAAGGTTTTTCCCCACTAGAAAATCTTTGTGTTATGTGTTTCTTTCTCTATTTATTTTCTTTATGCTTGGTTGGCTCTAATAATGTTGTTTACATGATATTGAATCTGTAAGTGTAAAAGATTTTAATAGGATTTGCACCATACTTCTCTTAAGAGATTAGTGTAGGAAGCTATTTCCGCACCTGAGTTTCCTTACAAATGGTCATATCAAAATCATAGAGAGAATCATACATAGGGTAAGATGTTGCCCTACCTTAGATAGATCCAAGAGCATAAGGTAAGACACCGAGGAAGAAATTGAAATAGCTATCAGAGCTACTTGGAACAAAAGGGGAATATCCATAAACAATATTATAGACCTTGTCATTGCATTTGTAGTACGTATGAATGCACATAAATTTTATCTATCAAGCCTACTTAATAGTGTGTCATGTATTGAAGTAAACCTTGATTACATGATTGTAAAATGGGATCATAATTATGACCTCACCAAGCTACACCTAAAAAAACTCTCACAAAACCTTGGAGCAATTGGGAAAGCCAAGAATTCTTGATGTAAGTTTGGCTCACTTCTTGTTTGTATATTTTTCTATGTGCAAAACACATTTCCCACATTTGGTAAAGTTGTATGGAAGATGAGATAGTCTATTACCCAGAAAATAGGGGATTATATTGATCAATTAGGAGAAAACTTTGACTCAATAATGACCATTTATTTTGAAGACTTCAAGAATTCAATGAAATGAAGATAAAGGATACCTGTTTCTCTAGTGGAGAAAAATTAAAATGATGCTTCTTACCTAGTGGATGTTGACTACAATTATGTACATGTAGTTATTCCTAGGGTGAGATGGATGAGATGATCTATTACCCAGAAAATAGGAGATTATATTGATCAATTGGGAGAAAACTTTGACTCAGTAATGACCATTTATTTTGAAGACTTCAAGAATTCAATGAAATGAAGATCAAGGATACCTATTTCTCTAGTGGAGAAAAATTAAAATGATGTTTCTTACCTAGTGGATGCTGACTACAATTATGTACATGTAGTTATTCCTAGGGTGAGATGGATGAGACCTCTACCTTATGAGGTAAAATGTAGACAAAGCATCTACAACCATCACCACATTACTAGTAGAGGAAATAGAAAAGAATGTTCTGGTATTTGGTAAATATGAAGAATCAAAGGAAAGAATAACTATTAACTTTTATGCTATCACCTTAGATAGGAAGAAAAGTAAAATGATGAAGAAATTGGAAGAACAATTTGGTGAAGAAGAAGAGGAAGAAGGTCAAGGACCTTTACAATTAACTCAAGAGTTAGGTAAAGACCATGGTGCTGATGAGGAAGAAGCCAAGGAAGAGACAAAGGAAATATGAAAGAAAAGAAAAGGATAGAAGGAAATTATAAAACTCAAGAAAACCACAAAGAAAGATTAACAAAAGTTTTATGCACCTTTAACAATGTCAAGCACTTGGGAAACCACTACACTAGCCAAAAAATCACAGTCAAAAGGAAAAAGAAAGAATGATACTACAGAGCTAAGAAATCATGCAAAGAAATCAAGGAGTCTTAAACTCCAAGATGAATAAGATAAAGAGAAGACAAAATCTAATGACATGAGTCAATTCAAAGTGGTAAGTCACAATCCTTCATCTAATATAGATAATTTTTGTGAAAATGTAAAGAATAATGTAGAACTATCAGGATTTCAACATATTAATTTTGATAAGTTAGATAATGGAGACAAAATAATATTGAAGAGGCTATATATTATATGATGGCTACATTCAAGACCACTCCATTTGAAATTGCAAATTCACTACCTAAGTGCTCGTATGAGCAAGTAGAACAAAAATAAAAATTTAGCATGATGACTGAAAGGTAGATAAGGGAGGCTACTTTAGCACAAGTTATTCCTACTCTAGATAAGAAGATTATTTCAAAATCTATAGAAAAGTACAAAGGGATATTTTTTTCAAAATATAGAGCTTTTTATAGTTTAAGGAATCAAGTTGAAGAGGTGGTAACCCAAAGTACATTACTTTGGAAATCAATCTATGGGTTGACCATAAAAGTAGTAAAAGAGAAGGAAGAAATAAAAAGGGAAGGTACACATGAGTATATAGATATTAATATGCTAGAAATCGGTCTTCTACATGAAGAGAAAGAGAGTCAACAAGACTTTGTAACCATTGAAGACATCACTTACTACACTACACATACTATCAATCCACTTAGTGATGATGAAATCAAGAAATTGGCACAAGAATCCACTAATGCATATTCTATGTGAAAATTCTATATTGATAAGGGTTGATGTATCTCATAAGGCCAAGATATCATCTACTAAGAAACAAGAGAAAGATACATCCACTATGCCACCACATGTTTCAGAAGTCAAGGAGAAAGAGTCACATGAGAAAACAACATGTTATGATGAAATTTTGGAGGAGAAAGATGAGCATCATAAGGATAATAAGGAACCATCTTCAATGCCAACATTTGACATTGAGATGAAAGAAAAATATGTAGATACACTAGACTCATCATTGACTATTATAAAAAGCTTAGGTCTACCTATAGTAGTGGTAACTGATTAATAGGGAAGTGCAAAGAATGAGGGTAAGGAAGTTAGTCCAATACCCACCTCACAAAAATATATTGAATATCATAAGGAGGATGAAAAAGGAGAAGAGCATAAGAATATTGCTAAAACAAAGGAGCAGGTGGTCATATAGACACTAGCTACCTTTCTAGTTACTACATCACCTCCCTATAGCCAAACTCTATAAAGACTGAGTACTCAAGAAACACCTTTGCAAATATCTCTGCCAAGTACCATCACACCCAAAAGTTATGAAACTACATCATTTGAGGATGTTAGTTTAGATGAAGTGATTGTGTTGCAACAATTCAATCCTACAACAATCAAACTTGAAGAGATGAAAGTTCTTCAGGAAGCTCTACAACATAAATCAAGGCAAGAAAAACTTAGGAGAGAGCATAAACAGAAACAAGGTTTGAATGACATTAAATATAATTGTGTAGATGCTTTTGATATTTCAAATTCATCAACCAATAATCCTATCATTAAACAACTTGTGCATATAGTTGATAGGGTAAAAGATGAAGATATAGAGACTAATGTCAAGTTATTGTAATGGTCTGAAAGGAAGTTTCACACTAAGGTCATGGACAAAACCTCTAGTGCTATAGAACTTAGACATGTTGACCTATCAATAAAGATGGAGAGTGTGAATAAATTTTTTTTTAAAAAAATATTCTCTGTATACTAAAGTTTGTAATTTTGATTTCTTTACTCAAGAAACTCAACAAAATATTGATAGGTTACAAGGAGATCTATAGTCTATTGGAACTACCTTGAAAACATCTCCTGGCACCCATAAATCACATTTTCATAGATCAATTCTTACATAGGGAAGACTTGCCAAGTTGCAAGATAAGGATGCCAACATCTAATCAACTTTGATCAGTATTTATTCCATGTTGACCCCTCACATGGAATTTTTGCAATGAGAGCTTGCATTTTCTATAAAACTATTCAATAAAGATTCCCATCTTTCAACTAAAGATGGTCTAGTGGACATGGTAGAAAAGTATATTATTTAAGACAAATAATATATGAAAGAAGGGGCAATATATTTCGAAAGATGAATGATTTACTCAAGGGGAGTTGAAGTATTTACTTAGGGGGAGCAACAAGGTAATGAGCCACCAATTTTGAAGATTTTGAAAATTTGTATAGACTGAGCAGATATTCTAGATAGTCTGAATTATGTGTGTTACACAATAATATATGCCCTAACAAAGTGTTTTTTCCTACTCATGTCAAAGGGGGAGATTTTTTTATCTCATTGAGGTTTTGAAAAATTTAGTGACTAAACACTTAGTCATTATCTGGAAAGGTTAGTTAGTCATCACTATGACCAAGCTACTACTTAGGCCAAGTAAATAGAACAAGTCAAGCACAAGAGGTTAGACAAGACATGTTGAGCTGATATAACAAGTTTGTCTATGCTGAGAAAATATTTATTGCCAAGTCATTCACAAGTCAATAAACAATATGTTCCAAGCCATTCAAAGGCTGAGTGATAGTAGAAAGAAAAATTAAGGCCAAGCATCAGAAGTCTATTAATGGAGAGCAACTAGTCATGGGCATACAAGTTTCTAATGGCACAAACTCATATGTAAACCATTTTTGACTGGCATAAGCTTTAAATTATGATATTATGGGATAAGAAAAAGTCATATCACACATATCAAGACAACCTAAGAAACCAATAGGGAAAAAAAAAGCAATAGACAGTAATAATAATCAATCAAATTAATTGATTATAGCCTAAGATCATCTCCAAATGCCTATTGTAAACCCTAAGGATGAGTAATAAGAAATGAGAGATGAAAATAAGAGTGAATTCTTAGAGGGAAGAAGGAATTCATGATGGAGAAGATGCTTAAGTGAAGGATTAGTAATGCAGAACCAGTTCATAAGAACAAAGCCATTTGGGAGGACAAGCACAGAAGGGTTAGAGAAGAGAAATTCAATTAGAAGGATCAAGATATAACTAGCAAAGAGGAGATCTGATATGTAATAGAAGGGTGCTAACTGAAGGATCAAGTATTGAATCATTTTGATAGGTGATACTAGGTAAATCTCTTAACAGAGTATTCCTAATAGACTTTTGTAAATCTCCTATCATAGTGATTTCTTAATTGTGAGTTTAAATCCTTTCATCAAGGTAAGACCTAATAGTCTTGTAAGCCTTTAACATGGAAGACCTTTCATAGGGTATGATCATAGATTACGATAAAACTTTGTAGCAATAACTGGCCACACTTTATTGTTGCAGTAGTGAAGATTTGTGGGTGTCATCCCCACCCCAATTTTACCTTAACCTTGGAGGGTTTCTTGGTAGCCAAATTTTATTTTTTTATGTGTTGATTTACATTATGTTATTTCTATGATACATAGTTAGATGTTTTAGTCTATTCAAGATAAGTTATGAGATGGATGAATGGAAACATGTTTTTGTGGTTAAACTTTTAAAGTACTAATTCACTCCCCTACTCTCAGAACTTACTTTCCCATTTATATTTCAAAAAAAATATCTTTCAAAAATTGGCTTCTTAAGTTCAAAAATATTATTTATTTGGAAGCATACTTCATCTATAACAAGAGGATCATTTATCATTATATAGACAACTTCTTAAACTTTTTGGAATTATTTATTTAGAAGTTGTTTTAACAGAGTGGTGAAGTATATTTTCCATAACAAGGGGCTTCTTAAGATTAAGAGGACTAAATTTTTTAAAGAATTCTTCATCTATAATTGGAGAAGAATTTCTTCCAAATACTAATGAAAAATCTCTTCCTATAGATGCCTTTTTAAACTTATCAGTATTACTTATTTGGTGGTGAGGAGCAACATTTTTCCCAGATCCCTATCAAAAATATGGTTCTATAGAAGGCTTATTCAATTCGACTCCATTAATGACTTGGAGACATACACCCTTCACATAAAAGAGGAGTAGGATTTCTTCCACAACTATAGATGGGGACCTCATGGTCTATTGTTGTTGATTTTGGAAGAAGTTTTAGAGATTTTTAATTGGTTTTTAATATATTTAATTGGTGTGAAATATAAGTCACATATCATTATCTCTATACCTACACCAACTTGGACATAGTAGGCCTCAATATTGACATTCTCTACAATCCTAGTTGGAAGTACAATCTTCCTCTCAAATTCACCAAGTGGGCAGTGCTCACAAGTTGTGTTAGTAGGATTGAATGTCATATCCTCTCTCTCAATCTAAGGAGCTCGAGAAGTACTTATGTATTGAACTTTGACAATACAATGTGACATGTATTCCACCATGAAATCATGACCATGCCATTTGGTTTAACCTTATATTGGTTTAAGATGGCTTGTGCTAGAGAATCTGCCATTGAGGCTTGGTCAATGTGGAGAACTCTTTTTCAGCTTCCAAACTAGTGTATCTGATATCCCATCTCCTTCATTTTTCAGTCAATTTGGTAGAGTATTAGGAAGATAGTTGAAATTTTTCCTCATGAGGAAGAACTTTTGGTGGATTCTTTTAGAAAATTCTAGGGTCTGGAACATTTCACAAATTTTGTTTTCTAAATTTTTTGTGTCAAAAAAATCATTTTGCCCCTAGCAAAAATGGTTTCAGCCAATAAGAATTCAGAAATTAATGTACAGAAATTGATTTTAAAAATAAACTATTTTTAAACTTTAGAAATTCAAATCCAAATGTAAAAACATACCATGTGTAGATGATGGAAAAAAATCATGGAGTCAAATATATTTGAAGAAAAATAAATTTACCACTACAGAGTAAGAAAACATTTTGAATGATATCTTGATAATATTTAAATTTGATGAAAGGTAAGAAGTGTAGAGTGCAAGGAAATGTATATGCATAGATACCAGTTGAAGGGAAATCAAAATTTGAAAAATAAAACTATCGAGTCGTCACTTTCTTAATGACTTTATTATCAAAATAAAACTAAAACTATCTATCCTCTCATTTGATACTAAGACTTTCTTTTACTCAAATTTTGGACCTTACGCCCATCATGATCATGTTTATCTATAAGAAAAATACTTTTATTATCTCTTTCTATGGGCCCCAACCCAAGTCCTCTTTTCTAAGGGTGTCCTCTATAGTTTCATCTAACTATAGTTAATTATTCTTGGGTAGGACCATGTTCCTATTTATCATGCATTATTTTTTCACTAGTTTTGTCTCTCCCATTTAGGAGCCACACCCATTTTCCATTTTGTCTTTCTTATTTTACTTTCCCCCATCCCTTCCTTCTTTCATCTTGTTGAGTTATGGTAAGGTAGTTATCAAGGTAAATATGCATACCTTTGAGAAAACTATCATTGCTTATGATTTTTTATTCTTTTATATTCTTCATCATCATCCTTATGTGACAACCCTTGCTACCCTTTATACATTTTATAATTCTGTGTGCTTGTATGATTGCTCCATTCCAATCTAGATGGTCCCTAAAGAAGTTTTTTATTAATTATTTTGTATTTTCCTTTTCACCCTAGTCTCTTAGTCCCGTGCTGATGAGGTTTTCTGTCTCCTCATTTCTATCTTTTTTCTTCCCTAATATGTCTCCTTACTTACTTTTCTATGATGTTGTTAGGTATATTTGTTGATCCCTTTACTATTTGGGTTGATGACCTAACTTATTCAATTTGTTCTCATAGTTGGTTCTATTTTAGTTCCATATTGGCCAAATTAGATTGTATTTATTTAATCTATGGTCCTTATCCTTTCTCTTGTCACCTCCTTTTACCATGCCTCCTACTATTTTTATCTCTCCTAATTGACTCCTTAATATAAATAGCTTGTCCTCCCCTTTTTTTCAAGTTGAAGTACAATTTTTGTACTTGCTCTCTCAGCATATTGATCTCTTTTCTTAATTTCTAGTTATTTTCAATGACCTATTTTGTTAGTTTCTAGTTGTTTTTGGTGGCTAGTTAGTTTTCCAAGTGAGCCTACATCTAGAACAAAAATGAATGTCATTGGAAATTTATGAGATGCTACTATCTCTTTAATATATGAACCCAAGCTTCCCCATCATCCAAAAAATATCCTCCACAAAATCTAATGTATCTTAAATGAAGTACTTGAGAGAAATTTTCATTGGTATGCGAAATATTGCTCATAGGATTAGATTCACAAGGAGATTATGAAAATAATAATAAGAATACAAAACTTACATCATGGGAGAAGAAGTGTGAGTCAATTTGGGGATACAAAAATTCTCACAACACATCATTTGAGACAAAATATCCTCATTTCACTTTTCAGAAAATGTCACAACCAATTGTTTCAATGAATAGTAAAATAATTAATGATGATAGTGTCTTGAATGGTTGTGCATGCGAGAACAAAAAACCATTTTGAGTATGTGTGTGTCATATTATATAAAAATCAACAACCATGATGAATTAGATGGTGTACCATGTCTAAGGTGAAAGACATGCCATTGATGGAAGAAATTACCTCCTAATGGTGCATATGGGAAATGCCTATGACATAAATTATTGCTCTATCAAGTGAGCTAAAATTGGAATGCAAATAGAAGGTCACTATTTTTCTTGAAAATTTAATTTTAAATCATCAATATAAAAGTAAGTTATTTTTTTTATAAATGAAATATTTTGAACAATCACAATATTAAAACAAGAGCTTTTAAGAGCTTTAGTTTGGCCTATACAAAAAAAGAATAGATTGCAAAGATCTTAAGGTAACATCATAAGAAATGAGATGGGAATAATATTTTAAAACTATAATAATTAAGAGATGAGATTAGGGTAATTTTAATGTAAATTTTAATAAAAATAATTTAAATAATAAATATAAAATCATGAAAACTATTTGTTTATGTGGCAAGGCTTTTATGCATGGGGCACACTTAGAGGCTTTCTTGACTAAATATTGTTCAAAATAATGCATCTTAACTTGTTCTATTTCCTCTACAATAGTGTCACCAATTATTTTTTGTAAACAAATATAGATGCATTTTGACAAGTAATTTAAATTTTTATGAATTTTTAATCAAATAATTTTAAAATTCTTGATTATTTTGGTTTGTAAAATGTGGATTCCAATTTAGTTGAAGTGCAAAAAAGAATGGGTATTGCAATGTTCATTGGTGGATGTGCACCCGAGGAAGAAGACTAAAGAATCAAAGATATATTTTTGGTTATTTTGTTTGTTGTTTTTGTTTCACAATGCATACCCCATTTCTCCTAGAAATGGGGACCCCCTTGTAATTTGTTTTGTTTTCCCAAACCCCTAGTGTGAGGTCTAAGTCATTTTGAGTGCTTTAGCTCATGTCTAAGTCTAGCTTGGTCCTCTACGAGAGAAAGCTAGTTGTTGTGAGCTAACAATTTTAGAAGAAAATTTGATTTTTATAGAGAAAGGGGTGCACTAGTGCACCTAGTGCATCCTTCAAGGTGCACTAGTGTGCTAAATCCTTTAGTGTGAGAGTGCTTCCCTTTGAGAGTATGCACATGTACACATGCATAGGTGTGCATCCCCAAAGGGTGTGCTTCATCTCGGGCATATAAAAGGCTAGGACCCCTCCCTCTTCCTTATTCATTTTCTCCTCCAGTCAACCAATGAGCACACCTTTGCACCCTTTAAGGTGCACCATCTTCCTACCTATACACATACACTAAACACTTAAGTTTAAAGGTATGCACCTTGCACACCTATTCAAGGTGCACAAGGTGTGCACCTTTATTCAAAAAACCTAAAGAAACTAAAAAGAACATCTAAATGGAAGGTGCACATATGCACACCTATCTAAGGTGTGCATATGTGCACCTTACAAACCAATTAACAAAAGCAAGACATTAATTGTGTATAATTGTGTGCCTTCCAAGGTACACAAATACACACCATTAAAGCCAAGCCCTATCAGTATTAGGGTGCGCACATGTACACCCCTCAAGGTGTGCATGTCTACACCCCACTAGTGCACTTAGAACTTTTGGAACAATAAGGTTACACACATGTGAACCCCACAAGGTGCACATTTATGCACTCTTAGTTGTTAAAACTTTTTTGATGAAAAAGTGCACCTAGTGCACCCTCAAGGTTGCAAGGTGTGCTAAAAACTATACGTCAGAGGCATAAAATGAAGTTTTTAGTTTTTTTGTGATGTTTTTGCATTCTGGCTCTAGTTTTCCAGTAATTAGGGTTTTTGTAAGGTTTAAATTTCTACCTTCTAGACTATTGTGTTCATTTTTTTAATAGATAAAATGGGTTCCTCATCATCCGCACTCGTAGTGAAGATTGCTCCAAAACTAGTTGTCTTAAAGTTTTAGGGTGTACAAATGAAATCATGCTTCAACGATGCACATTAAGAGATTTGGGACACTAAATTAGTTCATATTGATTAGAATGCATTCATGGTACTCTAAATCAACCCAAACGAGAGATCCCCAATAATTTCTACACTTATCAGATCTGGGTTGGTTAATGCAACCTCACATCCTACTTCAGTGTAGTCTTCAGAACTTGTTATGGCCTTGGTAGAAAATTATGTCTTGGAAGAGAGACTGGTGAAAAGAATAATAGGAGAGATAATCTTAGATCTAAGGCCAAAGAGCATCAAGAAAGTATTCCATCTCCCAAGGGTAGATCAATACATAAGATTAACTTATTATCAAGCAAAAAGGTGGTATAGGGATAATGAGTAGGAAGCTACAGAGATTATTCAATCATCACATTTGATTGATAGGACAACATTTGGATGGTACATTTCCTTGAGACCATCAAAACTACTAAAATGTCAATTGATTGGGCCACAATTCTTAGTGATAATCTAGATGAAGAGCTGTTGGTGGTTAAAACCTACCCTAGATTCTATATGACTTCATATTGGGTATATCTATTAGTAGCAAGGACTATGAAGTACCCAATTTTATTCATGAGGGGAAGCATGCAAGATGATAACACATGGCCTTATGTGGTATCCCCCCAACTAGTATAGAAGAAGTTGTCAGATCAGAGTAAAGAATACATGATAGTGAATGATGCTTTCATTTTTGCAATCATCTAATTCATTGAAGGTGATTATGCAAAAAGAGTTCAGTAAAGGCAGCAACAAGATTTACAAAAATAGGTGCCTACTACATCCTATTCAAGACATTCACCTACCTAGGAGTAGTAGGTACAATTATAAATCTTGAGAAACTCCCTAGGTATCCATATTATAGACTCATTTTTCTAGAGATTGCACAACAACTCTCATTTGCATATGAAAGAGTAAGGAATAAATCATAAGGAGACATGGGTATGACCTATCATGATAGGTCTTTCTGGTGTCAAGAAGAAGTAGGATATCATGACTTTTGATTTAGAATGGGATCAGTATCCCTTGGAGGTCTAAAACTACCCTCGTCCATGTTTTGACAATATTGGCAGAGTTAAATACGTGGTAGGAAAATAATTTAAACATGAAGATGCCATAGAGGATCATTGCATGAATGTAGTAGATGACTATGACATCTTATATAAGGGATTATTGTAGGATTACTCTTTGTTTGGTAGGCAGTTCCTTGAAAATAAAGGTCCCATTGAAGCTTGTTCAACAAGACACTGTAGAGGTCTTAGATCCTCAGTATATTGAAGATAAGATATATGATCAATCAATCATAAATGCAAAAATTGATAGAAAAGGAAATGTGGATATTAATCATAGGGTGACACATATCATCAAGTTAACCAAGGAATGGATGAAGAAGCCATTCAAGATGGATCTGGTTCCTGAAACAGTAGTCTTATGGGCCATAGCTTCCTCAATAAAGGGAAGAGGGGTTAAAGTTATAGTACCAACATTCACAACCCAATCTCCGATTAGGCCAGAAATGGTGTATTGGAATGATAGGGAAGTTCAATGCTTCAAGGAATTAAAAAGTAAGAATAAAAGAAAAAGAGTTTCTCCTCAGTGAGTTGACCCCGAAGTTAAGGGGACTCAAGCCTAAGAGGCAAAAAAATCCCAAGAATCCACTTAAACTTAAGATAATCTACAAGTGCCACAACCAAAATTGGGATAGGGGCTTAAAGAGGAATCATAAGAGGTGTCCCCACATGTTCAAGAAGAAGAAGCCTCTCCATCAGCTCCTAAGATAACAAAAAAGTTTAAAACTACACTCAAAAGGACTAGAAGATAGAAAGTAGAAAAAAAGGTTATTCCAATTCCTTTAGTCCTAGAAACCATTCCTGGAGAAGCTAAAGAGGATGAAGAAGATGAAGATAATAACCTCCCCTTGAGTCAGAGGACTCATCTTGTCAAGGCTACAATGGCAGAATGAAGAAGGAGTTCTACCATAATGCAACCATCTATTCCTGCACAACCTTAGAGGATGAGATACAACAGTGGGTTGATGAACAAGAGGACTAAGGGACTAATGTTTTTAAAATGTTAGATTTTGACTTCATGCCTTTATGTACTAAACTCATAGGAAAAAAGATAAGGGATACACCCATGAATAATCCTTTGGGAGAAAATTGGATTCAATTGCAACCTTTTTAACAAGGACCTCTAGATGCCCCACCATCACCAAGTCAAGATTTATCTTTCTTAGATAGAGGTTCAACCACTCCTCTCACTCTTGGTAATGAACAGTAAGTACAAGCTATGCAAGAAGAAGAGCCAAAACAAAGGTTTTCCAATGAAGAATTAGAAGAGGGAAAAATATATAATGAACCTCAACAAACATCTCAAGATATAGAGGTAAGGACTGTAGACTCAGTAGACATAGGGATGCCTGATGTTGATCTCTTATAGAAAGAGAAGACTCTAGAGAGGAGAGATAAGGGAAAGGGTCTAGCAGTACAAACCCTCTCTTCATCTAAGTATATGTCTCCAATGGGAACTACTCCAAGCTCATTTAAGAAAGAGGTTATGACTACGCATAAGAGGAAAATATATTGTAGTTTTGATGAGGGAATGAAAGAATTAGTTTAAGCCCTCAGGAAACCTAAGCTACCTATCGATGATGCACAAACATTGGCCTTGACTATGAAGAATTAGAATCAATACTTGTTCACTCATATTCTCATCCCTCCTCTACATGTAGATACTGAATATCTAACCCTGAAAGATTATCATATTGAAGAGTTCTTTCTAGGAATGCCCACTATGGACACTACTAAATTGATGATCACTACAACAATTAATGAAGTATTTAACCACCTCAAAAAAGATGAGTCTAAATTATTGAGTCTCTAAAAATTGAATGAGCTTCTAAGAGGATATTTTCATGAAGTGGTTGGTCCTTCATACCTTGATAATCCTGAGGCAACTCTAGGTGCGACACTTGACAAGAAGGAGAAAATATTTGTACAATTAGATCCATTTTTGAAGGCATGTCAGCTATAGTGGGGAAGTTTTGAGGAAAAAGGTGTGCAGGTAATATAGGAAAACCTTAAGCTATTGTACATATCCAAAATAATGTAGACATGTTGGTTGCTATATTGAACTAGGATTTTGGATTGATGGACAACGTACATACCTAGGGTAAAGACTTTCAAGCATTACAATCAATAAAGGGCTAGAGGTATTGTATGCTCATGGATGTATGTATGGGGGATGAATTGTATAAGATAGATGAATGGATTGAGAAGATTGCTTCTAGTAATAAATTAAAGGAGACATTACATGTGGATATGCATAAGCTCAAAGATCAAACCCAAGAGTAGATTTTGGAAGTTGAGAAGTATTACAATGATGCTTGCCTTGACATTTTTTAAGATGAGTCAAGGGATTAACTCATGTCTATGAAAATAATTTTCAAGTAGTTTTGAAAGACCTTTGAAGAAGCTTCAAGTGATGAAGACATTAGTCAAGCATTCAAGACAAAGGAGGCATTGCTAGAATTGGAAGTACAATTTGAACACTTTGTAGAGACTCGCATAGAAGTGGGAAACTACCAAAAAATAGTAAAGGATACATATGATGCTTTGGATTTTTTGGATGCAACCCAAGTGATGGAGATCATAGAGAAATTAAAGAGAAAACATCCAAACATAGCTCTAGTATAAAGAGGAAGAAAACCCAAAAGCTAGAGGGTAAAAGTGCAAAATTGTGTCACCATTTAGGATGACTTATCAAAATGACTAACTTTGAGTATTTCTATCTAAAAATCAATTTTATTGAAATATGTGACTTAGAAAAATTCACTCTAGCTAAGTTATATATAATCTCACACTTTTCCAATTGGAAATGTCTATTAAGTGCATATTTTATACAAGTTTGTATCCAATTACTAAAGAAATAAAATTATTTTAGAAAACTAATGTTTTGATAACTCTTACTATTTTTTATGATTTTTTTTAATAACATATAAACACCATTTTATAGAGTTCAAAGTCAAGAATATTCTCATATAGAGTTTATATTGTTTTAATCAAATATAGTCTTGTAATTAAAAAAATCTCCAAGTACATATTTTAACACTCAAGAAGATGTCAAGTTTGAGGATGGAAAAAATATTAAATCATATCCAAAAATAAAATAAAATCACATGACATTCTAGAGGAGAAAGTCCTCTTCAAGGATGTATAATTTTTATTTTGGTTAGAAAATATATGTTTCAAAAAATGTGGAGGGAGATGAAAACTATCAATTTTAGATGAGTTAAATTTGAACCATTATAAAACATAAAATATAGGTCTAAAGCCAAATTTTATTTTTGATTGTTCTAGATATATATGTTATCTATGACATAATCTAAGATTGAAAGGAAATAATTTATTTATACATTATTTTGTGGTGGTAACTAGACCCCTAATTTTTAGCCTTTTTCAGCAAGTAAAAAATTATGGTTAAAAATTAGGAAAATAGATCAATTCTTTAAAAAAATAATTATTAAAAATAATAATCCTAAAATTCATCCATTTCTACACATTTCATTAGTTTACTTTATTATCAAATTCGAAATAATCCTACCATTTTTGTGCCATTGAAGGTCAACAATGAAACTTTTGTTAGCCTTTTCCTTTATAAAGGGGTGACACGGGTTTGTACTTTTACCCTAGAATTTTAGTTTTAATAGTTGGAAAACTTTGGAATATTTGGACCTATCAACAAGGTGCCTTCCCTAAAGGTGCGCAAGGTGCACCTCTCCAAAGGTGTGCTGATAGTTAACTACCAGTTCCAAATTTAGAGCTTTCCATGCACCAGAAACGCATTCTAACAACAATTTAACTCCTACAAACATTTAGAGAAGGTTGAACTTCTATTTTTGGCATCTTCAAAAACTCCTACGTTATCTAACAGAATTTTCTTCTTATCTACTGCTTGTTTCTTTGTTTTAAGATATCTAAAGGCTCATGCACCCATTAAACCATATAAATAAGCATGGAGTCCTATTTAGCACCTCTTAGAGAGTCAGTTTGTATATATTTTGATTTTTTTATTAATTTTTAGGCATATATTTGTATGAAGGAATCTCTCACTCTCAACACAAATTAAGGAGATGATTTCCAATAAACTGAGGAACTAAATTTGTATTCTAGGTTGTTATTTTGATGCAATAATATATGTTGTTGGTGCTCTCATTCTTAGTGTAGTGATTCTTGTCAAAATGTGTTATGTTTTTTGAATTTATATTCATGAAGTGTAATGGAGCCAATTATTTTTCCATGTAATTTTGATTGAGTGATTTTTTAATTCTGGTGTTTTTCATGTGTTTTCAAATTCTACTGACGTACTTAGTTAGAGAAGAGATCACCTACTATTCATACATAGATTTTTTTTGTCTCGCATGAGTGCACTTTTTGTGGCCTTCCTATCTGATAAAAAGTGAAACATCTTACAATTACTAAATTATGATTGATGATTGCATCAGTGGAATTAACAAAGCACTACTCCTATTTTCATTTGTTAGCTACTAAACTTTTCAAAGGCTTAACTCATAGAGATGTTTAAGTCCATTAGGGATTTACTTTTCCAGTCATTTTCTTAAACTTCTTGTTACCCTATCTTCATTATTTGCTTTTACAAACACTTGTTAATTTAGGAATTTAGATAGTTGCATAGTTAAAACTGCATTCATTATAAACAAAAAAAAATACTAAAACTATATTTGTTTTTGTGTGGTTACTTTTTTTGAGATAGCATTCAGATTCAACATCTTTTCCAAAATTGGTCAAACCAATAAAGGCCTCCTTGTGAACACTCACATTTATCTTCTACTGAGAAGATTCTAGTAGGTTACAAGATTGCCCAAAACATTAGAGTTGATTCTAGATTAACTTTTCAAGAGCAGAGTTTAAAAGGATTTTTGCCATTAAGCATCATGCAAAAATGACAGCTCAATAGAAGTGGTGCTAGAAGGAGGGCCCTAACCATTCAGAATAGAAGAAAATAAATTTCAATTTCAAAATTTTGCATTTTTTTAAAAGTTAAGAATTTTTTTTGAACTGTCATTGTTCCAAGCTATGCAAAGTGTGCAAGGTGTGTTTATTGGAGAGGTGTGCTTTTGTAGAGGTGCATTTTTAAAGAATTTGACACAAACTGGAAAATCCTGATTCATCATCTTCATTGTAGTGAGCTTTAAGATCTTCACCTGGTACACACAAGTTACTTGAACTTAGTCACTTTTCTAGGCCTAGTAGTAACAAAGGATTACCCATAATTCTACCACTTTCATTCAACATTTTATCATCTTCTTCAGTTCCATCTCCACATCAACCACCCATTGTTCCATAAAATCCTCCACAAATGGCCTTTTTCACAAATGTTGTAGACTCACCAATCAACCTAATAGGTGTACTCAATGGCCATCCTAAGAATCTTGAGAAGTTTTTTCCAAGGTTCATCTATGGAGAAACAAGAACATCTAAAGATCACATCAATTTTTTCAAGAAAATTTGCAACTGAAAGTAGATTGCTAATGAGAATGTGATTCTTCTATTAATCCCATACTCATTAGGAGAAGTTTCATTTAACTAGTATGCTAATTTATTGCCTAGATGCATTAGAGATTGGGACACCTTTGATAAATTGTTCTTTGAATAATTCAAATCTTTCATCAACCTACTTGTGATACATCATCAATTCATATAAATCAAAAAGGACCTTTGAACTAAGATGGTCTCATGCTTTAACCATAACTTTCATATGGAAAACTACAAGTTGGAAATGCCATAAACTATAATGGTTGAAGCTACAATTCAGATTTATCTAAATTCTATGGACCACCTTACTACTATTTTCCTAGAAGACTTCCTACAGCAGATATCAACACATTGGACAAAGTCTTCTTCGAAGCATTTACCTTTACAAAGGAGGATTGATGCCTCTAGCTCAAGTTATTACAACGATGCTAGCATACTTGTTGGAGTACCTGTGATGCCTAGCTAATTCATAACAATGAATCTGGTTCCATTACAATAGGCACCCACTTTGCAAACCCTAGCTATAACATATCCATGATATCTGTTGACAATTGGCTAATAGTAGTATGTAATTTTTTTCATTTTTGGCAACACATGATGTACATGTTGATAGGAAACCTTATAAATAAAGATAGTTAGTGTTTGGTAATCATAAAATTGTCTAAGTATAGAATTTGGTTTACAACAATGTATTGTTTTGTTTATAACTTTTTGCTGATATTACATTATAACTAGTGAAGTTACATGGAGATAGTATATATGTTGATGATGACATTTATAACCTTAGAAGTTAGTAACGACTATATAGAACATAGATAATAATGTTTCAAGAAAAATGTGATAGTCAAAATTAAGGAAAGAATTATTTTGTTTACAAAATAATTACTTGTCCAATTAGGGCCTATAGCCTAGATCTTTATCCTAAGTTAGAAAAGTGGTTTGTGGTCTTAGCCGACCTAGCAAAAAATTGTGTAAAGGGTTTATGTAGGATCATGGTGTGCCAAAATGTAGTGACATAAAAAATCTATAGTTCTGAAATATCTAAAACCATTTAAAAATTTATATTAACTTTTTTCCCACCCACCCTAATACTAAATGAAAAAAATTAATTTATTTATAAGGTCCACTATATCTTTTGATACCAAACCTATATGGTCAACTTTAAGAACATCCAAAAAATGTGCTTTTGGCCTATTTTTCTGTGATTTTTACTTTAAACATGTAGCTAACAACTCTTTTTTCACCAAAATTTGATGAAATGAAAAGGGTTTCTTAAGAATTTTTTTATCTTTCCATAAATGTAAGGTTTGTCAAATTATGAGTTTAGTAAGTAATTATTACTTATTTTCCAATGGAGTTATGTATAAAGTGCTGACTAACACACTACTTGAAAAACAACTATAACTTTCAAACGATACAATATTTTTTAAATCCAAAAGACGCATCACATTCTATGTTTCTTCTACTATAAGGGAAAAAAATAAAAATATGAATTTTGCAGAGTTTTGAATTAGTTAAGATGGTCAAACATGAGAGTTTTTTTATTCCAAAAATACTAAAGTCAAAAATTAATTAATTAATATTTATTTAAAATAAAAATACCCAAAAATATGTGTCAAATCGAAGCATGAGTCTACTACTTATATCGTGAATATTATTAAAAAATATTATCATTCAATTTTGATTGAGGTGGTTAAACATACATCTACTTCTTCTTCTTTTTTTGAAATTTTTGTAGTATTGCATTAAAATTCAAAATTTTGACCAATCAATTTTTATTTTTTTGAGATACATCCTAGTAGTTTAGAAACTAGATTCAACTTCCTAGAGATTCTTTTCTCTCAATTTTTTGATATAAAGTTAATAACAAGTAGAAAATTGCACATCAAGTTGACATAACCCTAATTTTCTAATTTTTTATTGTCACTTAAGAGCATAGTTTGGTTGACTAGAATCCTACACATACCCTAAAGGCATGGTATTTATGCAAAGGACATCTTGCAATAAGAAGTGTGTAAGTGGTGTGCATGTGTTATATGTGAACCTTTGTGAAAGCCATATATGCAAAGTTTTATATGAGTTATTTGGTGATCCAAGATTGAGCTGAAGATTAGAAATTAGTCAAGGAAGAAAGATAATAGTAAATTACTTGTTTGAGTAGTGAGCTCTTCTTGTAGTTGAAATTGCATGTTTGGGTAGTGGGCTCTTCTTACATACATTATAGTACAACTCCTAACAAGGTTGGAATCTCCTAACAGGGACAACTTATACAAAATTTTCTCATTAACTCCTAACAGGGTCCATCCTCTAAAAAGGAGCTTATATATTAGTATATTATCTAGTGGGTATCATCCTCACCACAATTTTCCCTTTGCTAGGGTTTCCCTAGTTAACAAAATATGGTGTTATGAGTTATATGTGTGCATTGTTATTGTTATTATTCAACTTTACTTTATTGCTTTGTTATGCATGGTTTAAAGTAAGAAATAATATCCAATTGGTGACTAAAGTTTGTAGATTACTAATCCACCCCCCCTAGTAATCCCTATTTCTAACAATTGGTATCAGAGCACAATTACTTTGAAGAGGCTTAACAACTTAGGTAAGATCCCTATAGATATGGAATAGTTGATGAAGAACCTTGAAGAAGCTTTTGAACAAGTTGACCTCCTTACTAAAGAAAGAGATAAGTTGAAGGACAAATATGAGGACTCCAAAGTATAAATTGGTCAATTGAAGGAAAAGATTGAACATCTCAAATCTAAGCATGAATCTACTAAATCTAGAACTAGTGATGATGATTATTCAAAGTTGAAGACAAAGTACAAGATCTTGAAGCATGAATTGAAGATTATAAATCTAAAGCTGACTTTGAGAAATGATCCTAGCAAAGTTGAATCTGATTTAAAGACTAAAAAAGTAGATATAAGAGAAAGTTTGGCAAAGAAAATATCTAAGTTTGAAACATTGAAAGAAGATCATGAAGAACTCCATAAGTACAATACTATTGTGAAAGGTGAATTAACATAGTGCAAGAAGCATCTTGAGAAACTTTATTCGATTAGAGAAAAGCTTGATCATTCAATGTCAATACAGAGACCTACTTATGTTAAAATTTGTCTTGGTTATATAATTAACATGTTTGTGAAGAAACCTAAGATTAGATCAGATCCGAAAGAAAAAGACAAATTTGATGATAAGATTTAATCTAGTCAATCTTCTGAGAAACCTAAAGAAGTTAAACAAGACAAGGAAGTTGAAATTTTGGATAAACCAAAGCATGTGGAATTTCCTAAGGTAACCAGGTATGAATTTAGAAATAAGTTCTTTTCATGTAATGAAATAGGTCATATGAAAAGACATTGTATTAATAAGTCATTTAATCATTTTAAGGACTTTTATTGTCATAATTATCATGGTAAGGGTCATAATGCAATTGATTATATGAAACGTAAGTATGATAATGGTAGAAGAAATAGTAGAATGTCTAGAAATACTAACCCTATAGATAGAAGAAGATCTAATAAAGGAACATCTAGAGAAGGAAGATCTTATGAAGACAAAAAATAGACAGTGTGTTATAAGTGTAACTTAGGACACATTTCTCAAAATTGTCATGCACCTGATGATCAATAGAATCCTAGAAGCTAAACAATAGTATGCTAGTTATGCAACAACTTAAGACACATAGAGAAGTACTGTAGAATGGAAAAAATCATTAGATATAGAAGGAACAATGGAAGAAACTTTAGGAATAGAAGGAATGATGGAAAGAATGTCAAAAATTATAGAAGGAATTATGAAAGGAACTTTGGAACTAACAAAGATAATGAGGAACAAAGAAACCTTGTTACTGAACTTTGAGAAGGATTAAATGAAGCATTTGTAAAAGGAGTAGGTATCTCAAAAGAAAAGCTAGATGATGATGAAATAGAAAAATTAAAGTTAGTTGTTGAGTTTGATTCAATCAAGTTGAATTAAGCTTGTTCACAGCATCAAAATTTGATAACTTCATTCAAAGACTAAATTTGAGGTAGCAAAGTTGTGAAAAGGTGTACCTAGTTATGTTTAGATGGTACCTAAGCTCACTTGTAACTTGGAGCTCATCTAAAAAAATTATGAAGGAATTCAGAGTTATTGGTATTATAGAAAAGATTAGTTCTATAGAAAAAGATGAAAAGTATGCTTTTGTAGAGAAATTCGTGATGTGAAGTCTTGTAGAGTTTTGTCATGATGAAAGGAGGCTATAGTAAACCTTGTGTGACATCTAAATATTAGATAGATGATCTTGAGTAGTTATTTGAGTTTAGAATGTAGTTGACAAATTTTTCATGTTTACAAAGTATGCAATTAATGAAAGTTCAAGTTGATGGGATAAATTGAGTACAAAATTGATTTTCACTTCATTCAAAACACATCCAAAGTGAGGAGCATTCAAAAGCAACTTGTGAAAGTGATTTTGAAGAAAACCCTATTTTTAGAAAGAGGTATTTTATCATTTTTCCACAAATTTGTTTGATAAAAGATCATAATTGATAAAATCATGGATATGTTAGTAGTGCATAGTGTTGAGAACGAAGATAGACCTACGTTAAAGATTGTTTCTATAAAACCTAGTAAAGGAAATCCTAACTCAACATTGTCTATCACTTTGAACAATGAAGTTTATCTTGAAGATGTAGGAAGTTATTTCAATAGAAAGTTTGAGTCTATTGGTAGTGAATTCATGAACAAAGACATGGAATTGGTTTTTAATCACGACATGACTATGAAACCTAGATTTGAACATTTAAAGGAATTAGACTTGTTTAAATATAACTTCTACCATGAGTTAGACACAAATGAATGGACATAGATCATATTGAGTAGGATACATGATGGTAAATTATGGATGCAAGATAATGTAGTTGATATTTTTTCTAACCTTATTCATGAGATAACTAGTCTTAGTAAACAAGGCAATGTAGCTATAGGTGAGCAAATGGTCAAAAAGAAAGTTGAAAGTTACACTAAACTAGTGTATCATGGAAAGGCTATGTTAATTAGCACCATCAAGCAAGATGATGTTATATTTTTGAGTAGATTAATTTCCTATTCTATTTATGCAAGTTCTAAGATTGACTAACTTTCAACATGATTCATCTATGCAACATATAAGATATGTATAGAAAAGGAACAAGTGAATCTTAGTGAAATACTGAGAATGAAACTCTTAGAGAACCTTGAAAAGATCAAGAGGAAAAAGAATGGTGTGTTTAGATTCCAATCATTGATCAATCACATATTCTTTCATGTACTTAAAAGATTTCCTTACTTATCAGTCACAAAACATAATGAGTAGTTTTAGATGCACAATGGAGAAGATTACAAATGTATGTAGAAGGCATCCTACATATAAGATATTAGACAGTGGCAACCTAATAATGAGGACATTTCAAATTGAAATTAAATAGAGATTTAGAATTGCACCCACAATTGTGGATAGGTTTAAAGAAGACATTTATATTTTGGTTGATACAGATCATACCTATATTGAAGAAGTAGAACCTTGGGAAATATTTCTTGATCCCTTGAGCTATGAATTAAATGATGATATAGAAATTGGTTATATTGATTTATTTTTGAATTCAAATAGTGACAAATAGGGTGCAGATTTGGTGCATATGATGAGATCACATAGACAACTCATCAAGCAACCTTAGAGAAGGCATCACACAAGAATGTTTATTCTATAATTAAGAAGGCACTATCAGAGGTCAAAATGATAGAGATTGAATTTGAGGGTGTAAGAAAAATAATGAAGCAAGGTATATTGAACATTCAACCTTTAATAGTATCAGTTGCAGAGACATCTTTAGAATAGAGCATTCTATATGCAATAGTATCTGATGTTTAGCCTAGTGAAACTAAAATAAAATTTGAGAGATTGGTGGAAGCAGTGTCTAGTAAGACAAAGAGAGTAAAACAATAGGCCACTAAACCTAGAAAATTGACCAAAAACATTATTGACAGTTGATTCCAATGATGAAGAAAATGAGGATCAAGAAACCAAGCAAGCAAAAGAAGTGACACCAACAAAGCAACCAGCAGGAAAAGCTCAGCAACCTTGGAAGCCAAAGATATACAAGATCAATACAACTATTTACAATGAAGGTAATTTTTTTTAGATGAACAAGTTTTATGATTTCTATAACAATTTTGAGAAGGACTAGCTTGATATATCTAGTATGAGACATATTGTGATAAACAATTTGAAAGTAAAGGATCTTGAGAGAATTATTAACCATAAATTCTATGAGAGACTCATTTAGAAGAAGGCTCCTACAAGGGAAGAAGACCTAGAACTTTAGATGTCTATGATTAGAACTGTTTGCAAGATTGATGATGAAGATGAAATAGAAAGATTGTTGAATAATCTCACACCATACTTAAGAAATAAATTGAGAGTGTTTCTATTTATTATTGGAGAAAAGGATAAGCTAAGAATTGAGATTGCAACAACAATCAATCAAATATTGACAGAGTCAAAGGCAACATCTCCTCCAGTACCTAGAACCTCAGAAGTATTAGTAAGTGGGGACATTATGAAAATTGATCAAACCAATGTTACCATTAAGATTGATGATACCAATCCATTTGGTGGTTCCCAACTTAATGAACTAGACACCAAGGATATTGAGGATAAGTTGAGACAAATTGAAGAAGAGAAGAGGCTACTTGAAGAAGAGAAAAGAAAATAGAGGAGGCCAAGTAGAAATTGCTTAAGGAAGAAAAGAAAAGAAAAGAAAGGAAGAGGAAGAAAAGAGAATAATTCTAGAAGAAGAGATGAGAAAGAAAACTAAGGCAGATGAAAATAAAGAAGAAGAGAGAAAATAGTAAAAGAAACAAAAAAGAAAAAAAGGGAGGATAATACTAAACCATCTAGTTCATCCACTCCACTCACTCTTGCCAGTTTTTCAATTAATGATGATGATCAAATAGATTTGATCTCATCCTTGACCAAGTTTATTGAGAAAAATAGGAAAGTGAAGAGTTTACAAAGAACTTTAATGGAAGTTATAGATAGACTGCATAGTACCTTGGCATTATAGCAAAAAAAATTAGATCCTAAACAGAGGGCATAGGTAATGCTGAAATCATTTGATGAAGAGTGTAAGAATTTGCCTAAGGGAAAAATTCACCCAAGAACTAAGAACTCAAACACAAGCACACAGTAGACCAAAGAGAGATATTATAATCAGAATGATGATATATTTAATATGCCATAATTCAGAGTACACTAGCATAACCTATATATAAAGGCCTCTTAGGAAGCACCAAGAATGTCTCTAGAAACAACCAGAAGATAAGACAACTAAGCACCTTATCCAACATTCTAGATGAATTGATAAGAATGACAAATTGTCATATGTGTGTAGAAGATTCTTGTGTTGTAGACAACATGTGTTTAAAAGAGTTGTAGACTCTTATGATGTTGTCATGACAACTCACAAGAGTGCACAAAATCCTTAGTGTCTCACAAATAAAATAATGCAAAATAATTAAATAATGCATAAACCTAAGTAAACTTAAGTAAGTGTAATAAGTAAATACTTATTTACACCAACACCCCCCCTTAAGTGCAACTTAGGGGAATGCCCTTAAGCTTAGGAAACTAGGATGAAGATGCATAATGGGTCCCAGCTACTATGCCATGTTAGGTACCCATGTACATAATGAAGATGCAATCTCTCATAAAGTGGGAAAAGAGGGAAAACCTCATGGGAAAAACCCTCCCACAAAAAGAGAGATAAATAAGGATGCATCAATGGATGGAGTAATCAAGACCCCCCCATTACAACATACATCTAGTATATACATAAGAGAATGAAAGAAAGAAGAGAGACAGATTAGGCTCCCCCCCACCCCAAAAGAAGAATGCAGATAAGTGAAAACTACTTTGATGAAGAAGTTGATCCATGAATGCAGAATGGTGTTCCTCCCTTTAGGAAGAAACAAAGCCAAAGGTACACTCCTAAAGATTTATTGTCTCCCAAAAACCTACTCAAGTATCCCTATATTGATACTAATGTTCACCCCTTCCAACTGTGCTAAAAAGAATGAATTTAGATCTGTCAAGGATGTCTATTGAACCTATTCCATTGAACCATCCATCTCCTCAACTAACAAAGAGAACTCCACTAATTGTTGTTCATCAAGATCCACAATCATGCCAACCTGTGAAGATTGATCATGTGGATAATGAACATGAGGGTCAGAGGTAGCCCTCGCAACAACTATAGAAGGTTCAACTTCATCAATGAGAAGATGTAAGTCCTCAAATATATTTCCCAAGTCAACTGAAGCTAGAGCTAGAAGATGAGATGTACCAAGTTGTGTTGGACCTTTCACTATGGCAATGTAAACTTGTGGACTTGACTAATGTGACCTCTCACTAAAACTATCAATAGAACCCCACATCTGAACCTGTTGAAGCACTATCGCTAGTCTCACTATCAGTTTCCACTATGTATGATGAGTAGAGAGGAGTAGAGGACAAGCTGGGGGAACTTTCCTCAAAATGAACATCCTTCTCCACAAAGATCTCATGAGTCTCTAGATCCATCAGTCTATAAGCCTTCACATTGTCTTCATAACCAATGAAGGTACAAGGCCTAGGTGTTGGTGCCTTGCAACCCCTATAAGATAGGTTTTCCCATGTTGGACAATTGAAGACTCTAAGGTGACTCACAACTAGTTTTCTACCGCCCCATGCCTCAAAAGGAGTCTTGCAATCTAAGGATGGATGAGTAGACCTACTAAGTATGTGAGTAGCATTGCTAATGGCTTCAACTTCAAGTGTAGGATCGAGAGACTTGGCCTTAATCATGCAACTTGCCATGGTCTTAAGAGTCCCAATCCTCATAGCTACAACATCTTTCTTGTGCAGACTAAATTTTGGTGAGTTTTGAAGATCCATCCCCTAAATTCTGCAAAAGTTCTTAAGTCTTCTATCTACAGATTTGTCCTCATTGTCCACCCTTAGTACCTTGATGGATTTCCTTGACTTGTGTTCAAAATGAGTCTTAAAAGGTCTTGAAGCTTATGAACCACTTCATTCTTGTTATGAAGGAAGTAGACCCAAGTGAATCACAAAAGTCATTAACTAATGTGAGTATGTAGTGGCCTTGGCTGACTAAAGTCACTACAAAAGGGTCCTGCTAACACCATGTGAACTAGCTGAGGAACAACTGGAGCTTGAGAAGACTTCCCTTTACCATAATTCTCCTTGATAATCATAGCCACTAAAAAAGATGAACATTCTCCCTTATAAAATTTGATATTAGGTAGACCTTTGATCGTGCATTTTCAAAAAACTTGCTGAAGAAAGTAGAAGTCAAGGTGACCAAACCACTCATACCATAAGTTGATGTTTGAAGTAGAGTAAGTCAACAAGGCTTGAGAAGGAATTTTAGGCACAAAGTTGGAGAAGGAATAAAACCTCTTGTCATCATTGACTTTCCCCACTACAACCAATGAATCATCTTTGAGACTTTGCACCATCGCTGAATCTGGAAGGAACTCAACTTTATGACCATCTCCAAGGTGACTAATTTGGTAAACTGATAGGAGATTGGAGCTTAGATTTGGAATGTAGAGTACATCTTTGAATTCTCCATTTTCCATTTCCACATATCCTTTCCCTTCAAATTCCATTTTAGTATCATCTCCCATGAAGATGTGTGGTACCTTTGATTGCTTCAATGAAGAAAAATCTTCCTTTCAAGAACCCATATGATAGGAGGCACCTGACTCAAGTATCGATTCTGAAGAAAAACTTGAGTTTTCCATAAGCTCTTGACCTTTACCTTTTGAAGAGGTTGGAGTAGAATCCTTGGAAGTACCTGGCACTTGAATCTTGTTCTTCTTGAGTAGATTTTCTAACTCATTGATTCTTTTTGTCTTGCAATAATACTCATCATGATTTGGCTTTTTATAGTATGCACAAAAAAGTTTGTCCTTATTTTCATTACTTCCCTTCTTTTTTGAAGAAGAACTACCTTGTTGAGAGGAGGACTGTTGTGTCTTAGATTGTGTTTTCCGCTTCCAATACTTCTTATTGTTGGTTCTTTTCCCCCCTTGACTTGATTTGTGATCATCACTAGCCACCAAATCTTTGGTCTTAGATGACTTGAGAAGTCCAAAATCCACCAAGTGAGATTGTTCAACAATCAACATGTTTGCAAATCCATCAAAGGAAGGCTTCTGGTAAGTAGATCCCATGGTCAACCTATGAGTATTAAAACTGAAAACAAATTTGGCGTACTCAGAAGGTAGCCTCTTCAGGATGTGATGAATCAACTTGTCATCCTTCATGGGATTTCCAAAATCTTTAAGAAGTGCCCTATACTCATTGACTTCAATGATGTAATCTTGAATTGGGTCATAATTCTTAGGATCCAAGAGAAGTAGATCATCCCTAATCTAAAATCTCTTTTTTTCATCCACTTTACCATACAACTATTCAAGTTTATCCCATGCTTCTTTAGAGTTTGAAAAAATTTTAATGTGAAAGAGAAGATCCCCATGTACACAACTATTGATAACACCTAAAGCCTATTGATATTTAATTTTCCAATCAATGAGTTCTTTAGTTGGAAAATTCATTACCAATAGGCTTTAGGTGTTATCAATAGTTGTGTACATGGGGATCTTCTCTTTCACATTAAAAATTGTTCAAACTATAAAGAAGCATGGGATAAACTTGAACAGTTGTATGGTAAAGTGGATGATTAGTAAGTTTGGTAATTGTACCATCTACATACAGACTATATCCTTTTTCCATTAATCTACTCCATGTAATATATTTCCATGTAGAATAGTTGTGTGAAGTTAGAGGAGGACATTTAAAACCCATGATATAGAAATGAAAAGAGCACAATAGAGAGACACAAGAAAACATAGTACACCCCCCCCCCCCCCCCCCCCCTTTTCACTCAATTAAAAGACCCCCCAAAAAAGATGTTGGCACTTTATAAGTAGTGTTTTTACAATGTGCCACTTGTCAAAATAAACAAAGTGGACTTTTTGATTTTTCTTTTACAACTACCTTATGAGGCTTAAATCTATCACTTAAGCAATGTAGCTCAAATTTACAACAATTTTGAAAAAGAATCAAAGCTTTACAATGCTGAAAAAGGCCTAAATTTGAAAGTGATAAATTTGTCCACACAACCCTAGAATCTAACTTCAAATCTAGAAAGAAAAAGAAAAAATACACACTTTCAAAAAAAATAGAACCCAAAAAAGTGGACAAATGTGCCTGTACGAAGCTTCTTAAGTTGTAAAACACAAGATTATATAGATACAATCACCAAAAGATGCAATTTATATAAAATTTGTGCACAAAAACCCAAAAAAAAACTAGCACTAGAAAATTCAAGAAATTTTATCCAATTTCAAAAAAAATCACACCTAAATCAGAGTTCGGATGTCTAAGTTATGGGCTCACAAAGTCAAGCTGCCAAACTGAAATGCAATCTAAAGAGTGGTTTGGAAGGAAAACTACTAGTCTAAATTTGATAGTGAAATAGCCATCACTATAGTGTAAAATTCTTGGAAATGATGGCCAAATAGATGTCAATTTTAAAACATTGATCTGCTGATGTCAGCAAAAAATTTGTGCCCTAAGATGACGTGGCAAGCTAAGCTATTAGTCCATACTGTATGACTACTAATGTGTTTGGACCATACACTAACATGGTAGAAATGTCCACTGGTGGCTGACATGTCAAGTGGTTAGATTCCACAAGTATGATGTGGCAGTTTTGACATGGCATAGTGTTTGACTATGGGCGGGAAGGATAAATTTTTCCTGAACTTCTCCAGGATATTTAAAACCATGGGCAAGAATTATATTTAAAAAATCACCGAAACAATAACTACAGCTCGGGTACGAACCAATACCACTAGGTGCAAAAACCACTTTGCTAATACCATTGTCCAAAATCTTGCAACAGATGCCAAAAACTATAGGAATAGATGCTGGAATGTATCTCATGCAGGCTACTAGAGAGTCATTCTATGATGCCAAATTTTGAAACTAATGCCCCTAGGAGAATGAGATTAGTCCCACATTGGGTGTGGGGGTGCCTCGAGCACCATTGAAAATGAATAGGCTATGAATGTCATATGATAAATTGAGTCATTAGAGTTGTTACATAATGCCACTGGTCAGGCTTCGTCTTCGGGAAAGTTTGGCCAGGTTGGTGTACAAGCTCAACGCGTTTGCAATTTTGTTCACCAGATATATCCCTTAATTTTCAACTATGGATGAATTTAATATATATGGCCTGCAAACAAACAATAAATTCCTCCAAAAATGGTAGATTCGGGGTGTCACTGCCCAAGTATGACATGTGAACAAACAATAAATTCCTCCAAAAATGGTAGATCTAGGGTGTCACTGCCCGGGTCTGCTAAAAAAACTTTTCTCTATTAGGCATAAAAAATTCTACAAATTTGGACAAAATATATGATGAAAATACAGAAAAAAATGACAAATCCAAAAAATTAAATTATAGATCTAAAAATAATGACTATACCTGAATTGCAAATCGGGGCCTCCAGGTTCTGATTTGCAAAAAAAAAATTCCTCATGGTCGACTTTAGACCAAGGTAGTCATGTTTATAGTCAATTTTCACTAGTTCAACATTTTGAACACAATGGTGAGGTCAAATCTGACTCTAGACACTCCTAATTTATCTAGCACTCTAGATTCAGGCTGAGGTGATGAAGCAAGCATGGTCTTGAATGACTATATGATGAGTAAATCTCTAAGTTTCTATGATACCATGTAAGAATTTGCCTAATAGAAAAAATCACCCAAGAAATAAGAACTCAAAAACAAGCACATAGTAGACCAAAGAGAGAGAGTATGATCAGAATGATGATATATTCAATATGCCATAATTCATAGTACACTAGGAGAGCTTGCATATAAAGCCCTCTCAGGAAGCACCTAGAATATCTCTACAAACAACCACAAGATAACACAACTAAGCAACTTATCCAACATTCTAGATGAATTGATAAGATTGACAAAGTGTCATATGTGTGTAGAAGATTCCTATGTTGTAGACAACATGTGCTTAAAAGAGGTACGGACCCCTGTGATGTCATCATGACAACTCACAAGAGTGCAAAAACTCTTAAGTGTCTCACAAATAAAATAATGCAAAATAATTAAATAATGCATAAACCTAAGTAAACTTAAGTGAGTGTAATAAGTAAATACTTATTTACACTAACAAAGAGTTTACCAATTTGTTGAATGTTGTAGAGGCAAAGGCATAGATTTCCCATGATGCTAACTTGTTTAGCACCATCTGTCAGAACTTCAAGAATGATTTGATTAATCTTGATACTTGTATAAAGGAACTTTGGGAATGCTATTAGGATGGGAAAACTTTGTATATTAAGTGTACCCTATCACACAAGCTAACTAAAGACATTGATATTTAGCTAGAGATAGAGATGAGTGAGCTAGAGGCTTTATCTAGCTAGATACAACATCCATCTTGCAAAGTAGATGATTTTGAAGGAAAAGTGGCCAATATTCACAATGTCATCAGGAATTTGGAACTTTGGAAAGAAAAAACCTTGAAGAGGACATTTGAATTCAAAGAATCTATTGCTCTAAAGTTGTCTTTTGTTGAGAAATAGTTAGAGGAATTTGTTAAGGCCAAGGACACATATTTCAACTTTTTGTATTTAGATTTTAATGCACTTGATATTGCATCATATGATTTATGTGCAATTCTCACCCCAACTGAGTCTACAAAGAAGACATGGACTAAGGGTATGGATAGTTTGAAGGATAATTTTGATGATTGCATGAAGATCATATCAGCATAAGGAAAGACAACATTTTTGGACAAAATCTTGACATTTTGACATTTTTCATTGATGTTAAAGGGGGAGTAGTAGTTGCAAAAAATTGGAAAGCAAAAAATTTAGAATAGTAAGGGGGAGAGATACAATGTGAAAATTGTAAATTAGGTAAAGAGAAGATAAAAGTGTAAAGTATATTGTAAGGGGCAGCATCTGTAAAGATAAACAAATTGTAATAGATGTTATGTAAGGTATTATTTATTTTTGTGGTGTTAAGATTTTTTCACTTAGCCAATTTTCCCTATTTTGTTGCCATCAATGCCAAAGGGTGATGGGGAGACAAACCAAGAATAGAATGGACACAACAGAAAAGGGAAATTGTATTAACTAGAAAATAAGCTAGTACATTCAGTACAGAGAAAATAAACTTTAAAACATGCACTAAGGGCTTACAATAGCATAAATGTGGAGATAATTTCTCCTTTCAGTACCTCCTCTCAAACTCCCTCCAAACTGCCTTTTACAATGCCAGGAATCTCCTTAAATTAACCCTGGAGGGTTAAGGACTAGGAATACATTCTAGAAAGTGCTAGTAGGCATCCACTGACCAAATAGAAGGTTCTAGAAGCTACGTTAGAAGACAACACAAATCTAGAAGAATCCAGAAATAGTAATCGAACTTTTGAGGGGCATAACTTTTGAACCCTAGCTCTTATTGACGAACCATTTATATTTCCAGAAAGCTCTCAAAGTGCTCTATAGCCCTATGGATAGCTTCACTCATCCCCCATTTTTTGGCCCTTTTTGAGGTCATTTAATGCCCCTAACCTGACTTTGAAGCATTCTTAGGAGGTTTCCAAAACTGAAAATAACTTTCAAACTGTGGGGCCTTTTGACCTGATTCTTTTTTCGGAATTCTCTAAATCACAATTACATTCATCTGGCCAATTTACACCTTCTAGTTTATGAAAATGATGGCCCAATTACATACTCCTATTTTTTTGGGATTTACTAGCACACTGATAGTGGAACCGTGAGAGTTGGAACCTTTATTTGACCCAAATGGGTATCCAAAAATGAAAACACATGAAACAGAAACTAAGTCTAAGTAAATTTTTTTGGGTGACACAGGATTGCCCTTATACCTCTGGATGTTCCTGTATCAAACACCCAGGGTAGATTGAAAAGTAACCCTATCACTTTATGAATGGTAGAGGAAAACCCAAATGGGAAACCTAAGCTACTGAAATCCAAGTTGAGTCCTCGATCGGCCATCCTTTCCACTTGACCAAATACTCTTCATACTACCTATTTTTGGTACTCCTACCCACACAATGATCTAGAATGTCTTCTATCTCCTCCTTCTTAGAAGCAGGAATTGGGCATGGCTCTAACACTGGCTCATCATTTGCACCATCATCATGATACTCTATTAAGTCTGCAATGTTGAAGATAAGAGAAATGTGAATACCATATGATAGCTCCACCTCATATGCATTTCCTGAGTCATGTTTCTTCAAAATTTTGCAAGGGCCAAATTTTTTCATTTTCAGCTTGTTGTAAGTACCAACTGGAAATCTTTCTTTTCCTAAGTGCAGCATGACTAAATCCCCTACTTTGAATTCCTTATGTCTTCTCCTTTGATCAGCCCTAGCTTTATACTCTTGATTCATCTTGGTAATGTGTGCTTGAACCTCTTCATGCAGACGTTTGATATGTTTAGCGAATTTCTTAGCTTTAGCACTTTGTCCTCTCCCCTTGTTTTATCTTCCTCAACTCTGGTGCAGTCCTTGGGCTACTCCCATATACAATTTGGAATGGTGATTTTCCAATACTCCTATTTACAAAGTTATTATAAGAAAACTCTATCTATGGTAGAATCAAATCCCATCCCTTGGGCTTATCCCCAACTAAACATCTCAGCAAATTGGCCAGACTTCTATTTGCCACTTTTGTTTGGCTGTCAGTCTACGGGTGATGCATGGAACTGAATTTTAGGTCTGTTCTCAACTTCCTCCACAATGTCCTCCAAAAATACCCCACAAATTTAGGATCTCTATCGAAAACTATACTCCTTGGGAAACCATGTAGTCTCACCACCTCTCTGAAGAACAAGTTTGCAATATGGACAACATCATGAGTTTTGTGGCATGGAATGAAATGTGCCATTTTGGAGAACCTATCAACCACCAAAAATACTGAGTCATTACCCCTTTGTGTCCTTAGAAATCCAAGAACAAAATCCATACTTATGTCCTCCCGTGGCTTTGATGGAACATACAATGACTGATATAGTCCAGTATTGTAGCTAAATCCCTTAGCAACTTGACAAACTTGACAACTCTGTACAAACCTTTTCACATCTTGTGACATTTGAGGCAAAAAAATAATGTTCTCTTAGAATGGCAATGGTCTTATCTCAATGAAAATGTCCTACCATCCCTCCACTGTGTTTATCCTTAATCAAATTTTCCCTCATGGAACTCCTTGGAATGCACAATTGACTACCCTTGAACAACATGCCATCTTGAATCCAATAGTCTAACCACTTGGTTCTATTTACAACAATAGGCTCTTTACAAGCTTTCCATGCTTCAGCAAAATCAAGATCCTTAGGGTACAAATTCTTGAGTTCAACAAACTCAACTACTTCAACCTGCATTACTGTAAGCAACGACTGTCTCCTACTTAGTGCATCTGCAACCCTATTAGATTTTCCACTTATATGCTTCATCACACAAATGTATAGCTCTGCAAGAACTCTACCCACTTCATATGCCTCTGATTCAATTTACCTTGGCTATTTAGGTACTGTAATTCCTGATGATTAGTATACAAAACAAATTCCTTTGGCAATAAATAATGCCTCCATTTCTTTTTGGCCTAAACTATTGCATAGAACTCTTGATCATAACCAAAATACTTCTTCTTTGCATCATTTAATTTTTCACTAAAATATGCAATAGGCTTACCTTCTTGGCTTAATACAACCCCAATAGCACTGCCACTAGCATCACAATCCACCTGGAACACTTTCTAAAATCTAAAAGTGCCAACATAGGTTGTTTTGTCACCTTCTTCTTCAATAATTCAAAACTTCTCGTAGTTGCTGCAGTCCATTTGAACTCTTTTCTATCCCCTCTTATTGTGTCAGTTAGGGGTGCACATATGCCACTGAAATTCTTAATAAAATTCCTGTAAAAACTAACAAAACCATGAAATGGTCTTACCTTAGTAGCAAACCTTGGAGTAGGCAACTCCAAGATGGCTTTTACCTTCTCTGGATCCATTTTAAGACCTTTAGGTGATATAACAAACCCCAAGTAGACTAGCTCCCTTTTTGCAAAGATACACTTCTTCAGATTAATTAATAGTTTCTCTTTCCTTAGCCTTTCAAGGACACTACAAATGTGTAATAAATGTTCTTCCAAAGTCTTTCTGAAAATTAAAATATCAGCCAAATAAACAATAACAAATTTTTTCAAGAACCTCTTAAGTACCTCATTCATGAGCCGCATCAAGGTGCTTGGGGCATTCGTCAATCCAAAGGGCATGACTAACCACTCATAAATTATCCGTATCTAATGATACCCACTCTTGAGATCTATCTTTGTGAAGTACTAAGCTCTACTCAAGCAGTCCATAAGATCATCCATCCTTGGCAAAGGAAACCAGTACTTGATGGTTACCCTATTTATAGCTCGAGAATCTGTACACATCCTCCACTCTCCATCCTTCTTTGGTGCAAGTACTATAGGTACTACACATGGACTTAGGCTCTCCCAAATCAATCCATTCCTCAAAAACTCCTGAACCTGTCTATTTAGCTCCTCTGTTTCGGTAGGAGTCACCCTGGGAGCAGCCTTGTTACACAAACTAGCTCCTGGGATTAAATCTATCTGATGACTGATTTTCCTTACTGGTGGCAATCCTTCTGGACCATTATCAGAGATAATATCTCCAAACTCCCCTAGTAAATTTGAAATTTCAAGTGGTATTTCACTACTACCTTCTTTATATTTCCTAGGAATCAAAGCATAGCACATACATTGATGTTTCATGCCATCTAAAAACATCCTTCCATCAACAAGACAAATCCTAGCACTGCTACATACCTTTTTGCCTTCCTTTTTCATGGGCTTCAATTTGTGGTGAACTCCATCCTTTGTTAGAGAGTATGTGTTTGCATGACCATCATGTATTGCATGCCTATCAAACTACCATGGTCTACCCAACAATAGATGGAAAAAATCCATCGGAATAACATCATAGAGAACTTCATCATGGTAACTACAAATTTTGAATTTTACTAAACATTGTTCACTTACCAGGACCTTATGATCATCTTTTACCCAAGCAATCTAATAGGGCTGGGGATGTTTCTCCCTCTTGAGCTTTAGCTTAGAGACCATCTCTTCTGATACCAAGTTATTAGTGCTACCACCATTATTGATCACGTCACAACATTTATCCTCACACTTCCATCTGGTATGGAACAAACTCCTCTATTGTCCTAGTTCAATCTCCCCACTTAGTAGGACTCTTTCATTTACCAGGGTCTCTCCTCTTTCTTCATCCTCTGAATGTGATGATTGTGCATCCTCATCCAAATGAGCAACCCTAGCTTGGCCCTTAGCTCTCCTATATGTCCTTCCTTGTCGTTGAGGGCATTCAAAGGCATGATGACCTTCTTCATTGCAATGGAAATAGGTACCACAGAAGCCTCCTCTTCCTTGTCCACATCCTCTACCTCTTCCTCTCTGATTTTTAAAGTCTTGATCATGGGAGCGGTTGAAACCCTCATTTCTCTGGTTCCTACTAGTACCCTCATCTTCATTTTTCTTTTGGGTTTCATTGCGGTCTCCAGATGACCTACTACTTCCCCTTCCTGCTTGACCGTGCCCTCTTTGTCTTCCTTCAAACCTTTTATTCAGCTTCTCTTCAACTTTTAGGGCAAACTGGTATGCCTCTTCAACTCTGGTCATTCTTACCAGACTTAATTCCTCCTGGATGCTAGGCCACAACCCACTGATATAATGAGCAACCTTCTCCTTATTTTCTTCTTAATGCCCTACTCTAATCAAGAGTCGATAAAACTCCTCTATATATTCTTGGACTGATCATCCTACTTGCTTTAACCCATGCAACTTTTTAAATAAATCAAGCTCCTAGTCCACAGGAATGAACTGCTTCTTCAATATGTCCACCATGTGATCCCACCTTGTTATCTTCTACTTTCCTCTTTTGTTTCTTTCCAATTGGACCTCTTGCCACCAAATTTTGGCATGGCCTTTCAGTTTGGCCTTTGCAAACTTAACCCTATCTCGGTCCCTCATATCCTCATACTCAAAGTATTCTTCTAGTTCATTGATCCAATCGATCAACTCATCTGGTTTCAGATTTCTTGAAAATACACCCACTTCAATCGTAGGTCTTTTCCCAAACTTAGTAATGGCCCTAAAAAGCCTTTCCTCTACATGATTCAGAACTTCCCCATCAAATTCCCCTTCTAGTCCAATTTTGTCTTATTCATTGTCATCCTCACTTTCATCACCTGCGACCACAATTGTTCCTCTACGGAGCTCCTCCTACAATGCTTGTATCTGCCTTTGGAGGGCTCTAACCTCCTCAAGATTAATAGCTCTAGCCCTTCTACCATGCTCTCTTTGTGGAGGCATCTTCTTAACTCAAACCCACAACCACACAGTTCTGGTGCAAACTGCCTCACAGTCGACATAGCTCTGATACCACTTGATGGGGATACAACCCAAGAATAGAATGGACACAATAGAAAAGGGAAATTGTATTAACTAGAAAATAAGGTAGTACATTTAGTACAGAGAAAATAAACTTCAAAACATGCCCTAAGGACTTACAATAGCATAAATGTGGAGATAATTTCTCCTTTCAGTACCTCCTCTCAAACTCCCTCTGAACTGTCTTTTACAATGCCAAGAATCTCCTTAAATAGACCTTAGAGGGTTAAGGATTAGGAATACATTCTAAAAAGTGCTAGTAGGCATCCACCAACCAAATAGAAGGCTCCAGAAGCTGCGTTAGAAGTCGACACAAATCTAAAAGAATCTAGAAATGGTAACCAAACTTCTGGGAGTCATAACTTTTGAACCGTAGCTCTGATTGACAAAATTTTTACATTTTTGGAAAGCTCTCAAAGTTCTCTATAGCCCTATGGACTAGCTTTTCTTGTCGCCCATTTTTTGACCCTTTTTGTGCTCATTTAATGCCCCTAACTTGACTTTGAAGCATTCTTAGGAGGTCTCCAAAACCCAAAAAATTGCAATAACTTTCAAACCATGGGGCCTTTTGACCTAATTCTTTTTTTGGAATGCTCTAAATCATAATTACATTCATCTGGAAAATTTACACCTTCTAGTTTACCAAAATGATGGCCCAATTACATACTCCTATTTTTTTAGGATTTACTAGCACACTGATAGTGGAACTATGAGAGTTGGAACCTTTATTTGACCTAAATGGGTATCCAAAAATGAAAACTGATGGGGACACAACAAAAGCACAGAATGGAAACAATAGAAAAGGGAAAATTATATTAACTAAGAAAATAAGCTAGTATAAACAGTATAGAGAAAATAAATTTCAAAACATGCCCTAAGGGCTTACAATAGCATAAATCAGGAGATAATTTCTCCTTTCAATACCTCCTCTCAAACTCCACTCCGAACTGCCTTTTATAATGCCCAAAATCTCCTTAAATAGTCTCCAAAGGGTTGAGGACTAGGAATACATTCTAGAAAGTGCTAGTAGGCATCCACCAACCAAATAGAAGGCTCCAGAAGCTGCGTTAGAAGTTGATGCAAATCTAGAAGAATCTAGAAATGGTAATTGATCTTTCGGGAGGCATAACTTTTGAACCGTAGCTCCGATTGACGAACTGCTTACATTTTTGGAAAGCTCTCAAAGTGCTTTATAGTCCTATGGACAAACTTTTCTTTTCCCCATTTTTTGGCCCTTTTTGAGGTCCTTTAATGCGCCTAACCTGACTTTGAAGCATTCTTAGGGGGTCTCCAAAACTCAAAAAATTGCAATAACTTTCAATCCGTGGGGCCTTTTGACCTGAATCTTTTTCTGGAATGCTCTAAATTACAATTACATTCTTCTAGCCAATTTACACCTCCTAATTCACCAAAATGATGGCTTAATTACATGCTCCTATTTTTTTGAGATTTACATGAACACTGATAGTGGAACTGTGAGAGTTGAAACCTTTATTTGACCCAAATGGGTATCCAAAAATGAAAACACATGAAATAGAAACTAATTCTAAGTACATTTTTGTGTGACACAGGATTGCCCTTATACCTCTAGATGCTCCTGCATCAGACACCCAAGGTAGATTGAAAAGTGACCTGTCACGTTTTGAATGGTAGAGGAAATCCCAAATGGGAAACTTTAGCTGTTGAAATCCAAGTTGAGTCCTCGATCGGCCGCCCTTTCCACTTCACCATATACTCTTCATACTGCCTATTTTTGGTATTCCTACCCACACGATGATCTAGAATGTCTTCTATCTCCTCCTTAGAAGCAAGAATTGGACATGGCTCTAACACTGGCTCATCATCTGCACCATCATCATGATACTCTGTTAAGTCTGCAATGTTGAAAATAGGAGAAATATGAATACAATCTGGTAGCTCCACCTCATATGCATTTCCTGAGTCATATTTCTTCAGAATTTTGCAGGGGCCAAATTTCTTCATTTTCAGCTTGTTGTAAGTACTGGCTGGAAATCTTTCTTTTTGTAAGTATACCATGACTAGATCCCCTACTTGGAATTCCTTATGTCTCCTCTTTTGATCAGCCCTAGCTTTATACTCTTGATTCATCTTAGTAATGTGTGCCTAAACCTCCTCATATAGATGCTTGATATGTTCAGCAAATTCCTCAGCTTCAACACTTGTCCTCTCCCCTTGTTCTATCTTCCTCAGCTCTGGTGCAGTCCTTGGGCTACTCCCATATACAATTTGGAATGGTGATTTTCCAGTACTCCTATTTACAGAGTTATTATAAGAAAACTCTACCTGTGGTAGAATCAAATCCCATCCCTTGGGCTTATCCCCATCTAAACATCTCAGCAAATTGCCTAGACTTCTGTTTACCACTTCAGTTTGGCCATCAATCTATGGGTGATGCGTGGAACTAAATTTTAGGTCTGTTCTCAACTTCCTCCACAATGTCCTCCTAAAATACCCCACAAATTTAGTATCTCTATCAGAAACTATACTCCTTGGGAGACCATGTAGTCTCACCACCTCTCTGAAGAACAAGTCTTCAATATGGACACCGTCATGAGTTTTGTGGCATGGAATGAAATGTGCCATTTTGGAGAACCTATCAACCACCACAAATACTGAGTCATTACCCCTTTGTGTCCTCAAAAACCCAAGAACAAAATGCATACTTATGTCCTCCAATGGCTTTGATGGAACAGGCAATGGCTGATATAGTCCAGTGTCATCACTAAATCCCTTAGCATCTTGACAAACTTGACAACTCTGTACAAACCTTTTCACATCCTATGACATTTGAGCCCAAAAATAATGTTCTCTCATAATGGAAATGGTCTTATCTCGACCAAAATTTCCTACCATCCCTCCACTGCATTTCTCTTTAATCAAATTTTCCCTCATGGAACTCCTTTGAATGCACAATTGACTACCCTTGAACAACATGCCATCCTGAATCAAATAGTCTAAGCACTTGGTTCTATCTATAGCAACAGGTTCTTTACAAGCTTTCCATGCTTCAACAAAATCAAGATCCTCAGGGTACAAATTCTCGAGTTCAAAAAACCCAACTACTTCAACCTGCATTATTGTAAGCAACAACTGTCTCCTACTTAGTGCATCTGCAACTTTGTTAGATTTTCCACTTGTATGCTTCAACACAAATGTATAGCTCTGCAAGAACTCTACCCACTTCATATGCCTCTGATTCAATTTACCTTGGCTATTTAGGTACTGTAATGCCTGATGATCAGTATACAAAACAAATTCCTTTGGCAATAAATAATGCCTCCATTTCTTTAAGGCCTGAACTATTGCATAGAACTCTTTATCATAAATAAAATACTTCTTCTTTGCATCATTTAATTTTTCACTAAAATATGCAATAGGCTTACCTTCTTGGCTTAATACAGCCCCAATAGCACTACCACTAGCATCACAATCCAATTGGAACACTTTTCTAAAATCTAGAAGTGCCAACATAGGCTGTTCTATCACCTTCTTCTTCAGCAATTCAAAACTTCTCGTAGCTACTGCAATCCATATGAACTCTTTTCTATCCCCTCTTATTGTGTCAGTTAGGGGTGCACATATGCCATTGAAATTATTAATAAACTTCCTGCAAAAAATAACAAAACTATGAAATGATCTTACCTCAATAGAAAACCTTGGAGTAGGCCACTCCAAGACGGCTTTTACCCTCTCTGGATCCATTTTAAGACCTTCAGGTGATATAACAAACCCCAAGTAGACTAACTCCCTTTTTGCAAAGATACACTTCTTCAGATTAATTAATAGTTTCTCTTCCCTTAGCCTTTCAAGGATACTACGAATGTGCAATAAATGTTCTTCCAAAGTGTTGCTGAAAATTAAAATATCATCCAAATAAACAATAACAAATTTTCCCAAGAACTTCTTAAGTACCTCATTCATATCCCATTCTTAAGTCTTGAAGGCTTTTTTCCACTCATCTCTTTCTCATATCCATATCTAATGATAGCCACTCGTGAGATCTATCTTTGTGAAGTACTGAGCTCCACTCAAGTAGTCCATAAGATCATCCATCCTTGGCAAAGGAAACCGGTACTTGATGGTTATCCTATTTATAGTTCGAGAATCTGTACACATCCTCCACTCTCCATATTTCTTTGGTGCAAGTACTATAGGTACTACACATGGACTTAGGCTCTCTCGAATCCAGCCCTTCCTCAACAGCTCCTGAACCTATCTATTTAGCTCCTCTATTTCAGTAGGAGTCATCCTACGAGCAACCTTGTTAGGCAAACTAGATCTTGGGATTAAATCTACCTAATGACTAATTTTCCTTACTGGTATCAATCCTTCTAGAAGATTATTAGAGATAATATCTCCAAACTCCCCTAGTAAATCTAAAACTTCAAGTGGTATTTCACTACTACCTTCTTTATCTTTCCTAGGAATCAAAGCATAGCACATACATTGATGTTTCATGCCATCTAAAAACTTCCTTCCATCAACAAGACAAATCCTAGCATTTCTATATACCTTTTCGCCTTCCTTTTTCATGGGCTTCAATTTGTAGTGAACTCCATCCTTTGTTAGAGAGTATGTGTTTGCATGACCATCATGTATTGCATGCCTATCAAACTACCATGGTCTACCCAACAATAGATGGAAAACATCTATCAGAATAACATCACAGAGAACTTCATCATGGTAACTCCCAATTTTGAATTTTACTAAACATTGTTCACTTACCAGGACCTTATGATCATCTTTTTCCCAAGCAATCTGATAGGGCTGGGGATGTTTCTCCCTCTTGATCTTCACCTTACAGACCATCTCTTCTGATACCAAGTTATCAGTGCTACCACCATCAATGATTATGTCACAACATTTATCCTCACACTTGCATCTGATACAAAACAAACTCCTCTATTTTCCTAGTTCAATCTCCCCACTTAGTAGGACTCTTTCATTTACCAGGGTCCCTCCTCTTTTTGCATCCTTTGAATGTGATGATTGTGTATCCTCATCCACATGAACAACCCTAGCTTGGCCCTCTGCTCTCCTATCTATCCTTCCTTGTCATTGAGGGCATTCAAAGGCACGATGGCCTTCTTCATTGCAATGGAAATAGGTACCATGAAAACCTCCTCTTCCTTGTCCACATCCTCTACCTCTTCCTCTCTGATTTCCAAAGTCTTGATCACGAAAGCAACTGAAACCCTCATTCCTCTGGTTCCTGCTAGTACCCCCATCTTCGTTTTTCTTTTGGGTTTCATTGCGGCCTCCAGATGACCTACCACTTCCCCTTCCTCCTTGACCATGCCATATTTATCTTCCTTCAAACCTTTTATTTAGCTTCTCTTCAACTCGTAAAGAAAATAGGTATGCCTCTTCAACTCTGGTCATTCTTACTAGACTTAATTCCTCCTAGATACTAGGCCACAACCCACTAATATAATAAGCAACCTTCTCCTTATTTGCTTCTGCATGCCTTGCTCTAATCAAAAGTCGATAAAACTCCTTTGTATATTCTTGGACTGATCTTCCTGCTTGCTTTAACCCATGCATCTTTTTAAACAAATCAAGCACGTAGTCCATAGGAATGAACTGCTTCTTCAATTTGTCCACCATGCGATCCCACCTTGTGATGTTCTCCTTTCCTCTTCTATTTCTTTCCAATTGGACCTCTTGCCACCAGATTTTGGCATGGCCTTTTAGTTTGTCCTTTGCAAACTTAATCCTATCTAGGTCCCTGATATCCTCATACTCAAAGTATTCTTCCAGTTCATTGATCCAATCGATCAACTCATCTAGTTTCAAATTTCTTGAAAATACACCCACTTCAATTGTAGGTCTTTTCCCAAACTTAGTAATGGCCCTAAAAAGGCTTTCCTCTGCATGATTCAGAACTTTCCCATCAAATTCCCCTTCTAGTCCAATTTCATCTTCTTCATTGTCATCCTCACTTTCATCACCTATGGCCACAGTTGTTCCTCTACGGAGCTCCTCTTGCAATGCTTGTATCTCCCTTCGGAGGGCTCTAACCTCCCCAAGATTAATAGCTTTGTCCCTTTCGTGATGCTCTCTTCTTGGAGGCATATTCTTAACTTAAACCCACAACCACACAATCTTGGTTTAAACTGCTTCACTATCGGCACTCTATCTACACACTAAGGAAAACCAGCTCTGATACCACTTGATGGGGACACAACCCAAGAATAGAATGGACACAACAGAAAGTGGAAATTTTATTAATTGAAAAATAAGCTAGTACATTTAGTACAAAGAAAATAAACTTCAAAACATTCCCTAAAGGCTTATAATAGCATAAATTTGGAGATAATTTATCCTTTCAGTACCTCCTCTCAAACTCCACTCCGAACTGCCTTTTACAATGCTTGAAATCTCCTTAAATAGGCTCTGGAGGGTTAAGGACTAGGAATACATTCTATAAAGTGCTAGTAGGCATCCACCAACCAAATAGAAGGTTCCAGAAGCTGCGTTAGAAGTTGGCACAAATCTAGAAGAATCCAAAAATGGTAACCAAACTTCCAGGAGGCATAACTTTTGAACCGTAGCTCTGATTGATGAACTGTTTACATTTTTGGAAAGCTCTCAAAGCGCTCTATAACAGTCTAGATAGCTTTTCTCATCCCCAATTTTTTGGCCCTTTTCAAGATCATTTAATGCCCCTAACCTGACTTTGAAGCATTCTTAGGAGGTCTCCAAAACCCAAAAAAGTGCAATAACTTTCAAACCATGGGGCCTTTTGATCTGATTTTTTTTTGGAATGCTCTAAATTACAATTACATTCATCTAGCCAATTTACACCTCCTAATTCACCAAAATGATGGCTTAATTACATGCTCCTATTTATTTGAGATTTACACGAACACTGATAGTGGAACTATGAGAGTTGGAACCTTTATTTGACCCAATTGGGTATCCAAAAATGAAAACACATGAAACAAAAACTAAGTCTAAGTACATTTTTGGGTGAGACAGGATTTCCCTTATACCTCTGGATGCTCCTGCATCAAAAACACATGAAATAGAAACTAAGTCTAAGTACATTTTTTTGGGTAACACAAGATTGCCCTTATACCTCTAGATGCTCCTGCATCAAAGGGGAAGATTTTTGACAATTGGCTAATAGTGATATGTAATTGTTGTCATTTATAGCAATACATGATGTACATGTTAACAAGAAACCTCAGAAGTAAATATACTTAGTGTTTGGTAATTAGAAAATTATCTAAGTATAGAATCTAGTTTATAACAATGTATTGTTTTGTTTATAACTTATTGTTGACATCATATTATGACTAGAAAAGTTACATGGAGATAGTATACATTTTGGTAATAACATGTATAACTTTAGAAGTTAGCACAAACTGTATAGAACAAAGATAATCATGTTTGAAGCAAAAAAAGATAATGGAATTGAAGGAAAGAATTGTTTTGTTTACAAAATAGTTACTTGTCCAATTAGTTCTAACATCCTAGATGTTTACCCTCAGTTGGAAAAGTGGTTTGTGATCTTATCCAACCCAATAGCAATTTGTCTAAAGGCATGGTATTTGTGCAAAGGACATCTTGTGATAAGAAGTGTGTAAGTGGTGTGCAAGTGTTGTATGAAAACATTTGTGAAAGCAATATATGTGTGAAGATTTATATGAGCTATTTGGTGATCTGAGATCTAGCCAAAGATCAAAGATCAATCAAGGAATAAAGTTAATAGTAAATTACTTGTTTGAGTAGTGAGCTCTTCTTGCAACTAAAATTGCATGTGTGAGAAGTGGGCTCTTCTTGCATACATTGTACTACAACTCCTAGCAGGGTTAGAATTCTCTAATAGGGATCTAAAGTAAGAAATAATATCTAGATGGTGACTAAAGTTTTTAGATCACTAATTCTTCCCCCTCCCCCTCTTATTAATCCCTATTTCTAACAATATGAACCTCCAAAAGTTGTTTTCTTTGAGAAAACGATAGCAACTTCCATTGAAGGAAACAATAGTTTTGCCTTTGAGTTTGATCAAATGAAGAATATTGTGTCTCATATGAATAATGAGCTGACTCACTTGAGGTTGTCACAAGGACAAAATAATAACTTTTAGAGAAATAATTCTAGTCTGTACAAGAACAATTATTGTTAGAACTACAATAGGAATTTCAACAAAAACAATAATGTAGGAAACAACAATACAACTAACAATAATTAAGGAAACAATTTCATTCTTCCTAATCACAACAATAGTTTCTAAAGAAATAATCGACAATGGAACACTCATCCAAATAATGGAAACATTCTTGCAAATAGCAATAAGAAAAATCCTAGTATGTGGGCATGAATTAGTATGAAAATAATCAGAATGTACCCAACAATGATTGCTCATATTAAAATGGAAATCAAGAAGTGAATCAAAATTCTCAAGGAAATGATAATGTGCCTCCCATGCAATTTAATGTTATGCTACTAGAATCCTAAGATTTTGCACAGAACATGGAAGTGGAACCACAAGTTAGCAAAGCCCATTGAGTTAAGAACCAGATACACAACTAGAAGAGATGTTTTCTTTTCAAAATGACAATCGAAATATTTATAATCTACGAAGTCAAAAATAATCTATGATAGATGGGATTCCTCTAGCATTAGAATCAACTCCTCTAGATCTGAGAGTGAGTAATAATCCAATACCAATCAGACCCCCATATGGTGGACAAAATAATTAGAATGAAGGGAATCTACCTACAATCTTCAAGAACCCTAATTAGTTTGACATGCTACAAAACTATCCTAATTAGTAGGAAGAATTGATAAGAACCCTAGATCATACAAAGACAATCCTTAATGTGAATAATTTTCCTTAGAAAATAGTCTCACAATATGTTAATGCTTCAGAGGCCATGCCAACTATATTAAAGACAATGTTAAGGAGCCTCCTTTATTCCTTAGTATCATGATCTATGGGAATAATCTTCACAATTTCCTTATTGATTAAAGAGTTTCATGTAATTTCATGATACTTCTGATAGCACAAAGGTTGGAAGTCACTCCTCAGCCCTCTAATAAAATAGTGATACAATTGGATAAAATAGACATAAAAGTCATTGTTGTGTTGAAAGATGTTCAGATACAATTAACCATTGATCCCCAAATTCAAGACATCATTGACATACATGAGGTGGAAATTCCTAAGACATACACATTTCTACTAAGTAGAGAATGGACACAATTCCTAAGAGGATGGTTTTCTATTGATTTCCCTCAATTATGCTTACCATGGAAAGGGTTGAATAATTAGATCAAGATAGATGTAGAGCCAAAGTTAAAAACAATTATTACTGAATATAATGCACCAAACAATGTGGCACTCTTACAATCAAATTTGGGTTCTTATAAAGTAATGGCTTTTAGTACAACTTCAACTAAAATATTGGCTGATCCAAAAGGAATATCTAAGATTTTGATCCCGAAAGAAGAAACCATGATACAATTCATAGATAGCATGGTGGCAAACTTATAATTCCTAGGTGAAGAAGCAAATCCAAATGTTTTGCTTCTTCCAGGATTTTGTAGATTGCATAAAGTTACTCCTTCATAGTTTGAATGTTCACATTGCTTGGAAGTAGTTGCTAAGGTATTAACACAAATAATGGAAATAAAGAAAAACTAAGTCCCAAAATAGCTACCCATGGAAAATCAAATTTCTACAAATGTATCTGAATCTATAAAAAAATTTGAAGAGGAAATTGAATATCTAAATGCATCATATAGTGATACCTCTTCATATGATGGAGGTTTTTCTTCTTGGCCACCAAGAGTGATCAAGGTCCAAAGAAGGAGATGTTATGTAAAAGGTCAAGGATGTACTTCAATAGTCATTTATTTTGAGCCCAAAATGGACAAAATTACAAAATTGATGGAGGAAATTTAGGATAAACAAGAGAAAAATACGCTTCTAGTATCAAGAAATAACAATATAAATTCATCGAGTCCACCCCACGAGAGATTACAATGGGTTCCAAAGAAACAATCTTTTAAAGTCCAAGTAAAAGAAAAGCTAAGGATGAAAAATCACAAGTCTAAGAATCCCAAAGAAGAACCCATCTAGACACTCAAGTTTGATGGCTCCAAGTGTAGATTAGGAGCCGATGTAGGTGTTGAGTTCATCAACCCAATAGGTCAGTCTTTCTGTGCATCATATCAATTACAGTTTAAATGTACTAATAATGTTACAAAGTATAAAGTGTTGATCTGAGCACTTCTCTTCACACTAGAAAAGGGAATCACAACTCTCATAATCGAAGGAGAGTCCTAGTTGGTGATACAACAAGTGAAATTGATATACTCTTGCAATGGTAGGAGGTTTCTTGCTAACCAAAAAAGAGTATGGGATGTAATGGATGAATTCAAAGCTTTGAAAATCAAGTCCATTCCAAGAAGTATGAACATGATTGTAGATGCCCTCAAAATTTCAGCTAGTGCATTACAACCTATCAAGAGAACAATATTGAAAAGTTTTTTAGTAGAATTGTTTACTACCCCATCTATCCCAAAAAATATTATGAACTTCAAAGTCTTTCAAGATGAACAAAATATACTCAAATTTATCATGTGCAATGGCCACTTTAAAGGACAAGAGATTGATGACACTCCAAATGACAAACCTAAGGATGAAGATGAAGATGGGATCCTAAATTTGAAAAACAACATGATTCCTAAGGGGATGGTTGAGTTGGAGCGCATCTTTGATCATGATGAATCAAATCTTAATAAGAGAATGGTCAAAGAAAAGGGGATCAAGGAATGTGATTCATATAATTTGGGTATTGATGAACATCCTAAACTGTTAAGGGTTGGAAAGGCATGCACCACCTAGGAAAGGAAAGATATGCTCAAATTGCCTAGAGAATACAAGGATGTCATTGCTTGGTGTTATGAAGAGCTCAAAACACATGATTCTAAAATCATCCCTCATGACATTCCATTGAAACCAGATGCCAAAACTTTCTGTCAAAGGCAAAGACCCGTTAATCCCATTATTGAACCATTGATAATGAAGGAAGTTAAGAAATTACTCGATGCTAAGATTATCTTCCCTATTTTCCACTCTACTTGAGTGGCCAACTTGGTTCTTGTGAGGAAAAAGATTGGAGAGATTCATCTTTGTGTGGATTTTCATTATTTGAACCTAGCATCTTTGAAGGATAACTACCCTTTTCCCTCACTAGATGAACTAGTACAAATTGTCAATGGTTCCAAGATGATGTCTTTCTTGGATGGATATTCTAAATATAACTAGGTAATGGATGATGAAGAAGATAGGCTAAAGACTACTTTCATGACTAAATGGGGGACTTTTTCTTACCAAAGAATGCCTTTTGGGCTGATTAATGTGGGGACTACATTTCAACAAGCCATGGAGGAAGCTTTTAAGGGATTAATAAACAAGTGTATAGTCATCTACATGGATGAATTAATTCTCTTTTCAAAGGATCAAAGAACTCATATTGCTGATTTAAGACATGTATTCAATAGATGTCATAAGTATGCCATATCACTTAATCTTATGAAGTGTTTGTTTGGGGTTACTAAAGGAAAGCTCCTAGGTCACATTATCTCTAAAGTTGGAATCTCCATTAATACTAAGAGAATCAAAGCCATTCTAAAGTTATCACTTCCCAACAATTGTAAAGAATTCATGTCTTTCTTTGGGAAGTTCAATTTTGTGCTAAGGTTTATAAGTGGATTTGTAGAGAGAGTTTTCCCCCTTAATGATTTACTCAAAAGGGAGTAAAAGTAGAATGTGTTCCAGAAATCAAAAAAATCATTTGAAGATATCAAAGTGGCTATTTCCATTGCCCCAATGCTTGTGAGTCTAGATTATGGGCTGCCTTTCAAAATATACTCTTTTGCTTTAGAACATTCATATTTTCTGATTCTTACGTAGAAGAAGGATAAACAAGATGAAAGGCCCATTGCTTTTATGAGTTACCCTCTGAAAAATGTTGAGTTAAACTATTCTAATCTTGATAAATAGTCTTTTACTTTGATTAAAGCAATAAAGAAATTATGCCATTATATTCTCAAAAGGAAGGTATATGCAATTGTGCCCAATCCTGCAGTTAAGTCATTACTAATGCAAAATGAATTGGGAGAAAGGTGAGGAAAATGGATGACAATCCTACAAGAGTTTGATTTAGAGATTTAACCCATGAAGTTGGTAAGAGAGAAATGATTATCATAACTGATAATTGATAACCAAATCGAGGATGAGAAGAAATTTTTATTTGATGATGAAACTAATACATAAGATCAAAAGATGATTATAGTATCTCAAGTTGATATTGATCAAGGCACAATAATCAACATCTAGTACTAGGATATTGTCTACTACCTTTTACAAAATCAGTGCCCCAATTGGATGAATAATTCACAACATAGGGGACTCAAAATAAAGTGTGAATCCTACATAATGCATGATAGAAAATTATACAAAAGGAACTATGAAGGAATTTATCTAAAGTATTTAGGATGAGAAGAAGTAAAATAATTTTTGGATCACTTTCACGGTAGGTATGGTATACGAAATGGTTCAGTAGAGGCTAAGATCCATATGATTTTAGTATCAAATTATTTTGGGCCTATGATCTTCAAGGATACTTTTAACATGTGTGTACCTACCACATTTGTCAGACTAGTACTAAAAGAGAAAGAGATCCTACAATGTCATTACAACCAGTGTTTGAGGTACACCCCCTTGTGAAGTGGGGACTGGACTTTATTGGTCCAATAAACCCACCATTGTCAACCAGACACACTTTTGTTCTCATAGCTACTGACTATTGCACATGCTGGATAGAAGTAGAAAGTTTTAGAAATTGTACTACAAAAGTAGTCACTAATTTCTTGGAAGAACATGTTACTAGATTTGGGATGCCATTCTTTCTTGTTTGTGATAATGGGTCAACCTTTGCATCAATATTCCTTACCTAGTGGGCATTCAAAAATCAAGCTATAATTAAGTTCTCTTTGAATTATTGTCCCCAAGGGAATGGTGTAGCAATGTCCATGAATAAAAAATTGATCACAGTAATAAGAAATTTTGTAAAGGAAAAGCTAAGAGATTGGTATACTCAACTCAAATATGTTGTAATGCCCACCCGTAGTTTGCTTTTATGTTCTGACTGTCAAATTCTTTTAGGCTGATTTTATGCATTGAATAGTTTAAGAGATATTGGATTTACAATATTATGATATTATTTCATGACTTGGATTAGTGATATATTAGTGATGATTACTTAGTTGATTTCATTTCATGTGTTGTTAATGATGTCTTGATGATTCATAGTTAGTAAATTTGGTTTCTTTCGTAACAATGTAATGTGATGCATTTAATGATGATTAGATTTGTATTGATAGAGATGCATTATTATATGTATGCATTTGATATTAGACTTGTGATTTTTATTATACTTACCCCATATTTGCATGTGTATGGTGCGCGTGTTTGTTTTATCTTTATGTCTGACATGCTTGATGTGGTTAAGGGAGGGAGTTGTAGTCACCTACTAGTTAGGATCTACATGATGCACCACTCCCTACCATTGCTTGTTTAGTTTAGATATATTTATACACATGTACATGGTCATTTTTATGTAAGATGCAGGTACCAAGCATCGACTTCCTGAATTGCGAGGATGAGTGTGCCCTATTACAAATACTCAAATGGTGAGAATGGGAAGATAATGATCAAGTCCAATCCCAACCATACCCTAAAATACTTGTCATGCAAGGAGGACTCGTAACAGACTGTCTACCCTTTTAAAAAAACTTGTAAGTCTTTTGTGCATATGTTGTTTTATGAGTGTTTGATGAATTTTATATTAATTAAGTCTAATTAAAAGATTTAATTAATGATTTAATTTTAATGAAAAATTATTATGAAATTTTAATATTTAATTATATTTAATTAATTGAGAAATTAATTAAATAAAAAGAATTAAATTCGAAGATAAAAGTTATAATAATAAATTTAGAATGTGATAATATTTATTTAATTTAATAATAACATATTTAGATTTCATTTCTAAATAAATGCTAAATATTATTGTTATTTAAGTTAATAAATATTTATCAAATTAAACATTCAAAAATAAATTAAGAAGTGAAAATATATTAATTTATGAAAAAGTTTTAAGTTTTCATGATGCATGCATGAGATTAAAATATAGGAAATTAATTAAAAAGATAAAATATGTGAACTTAATAAAGATATTTTAATAAAATGGGCATGAGATTTAAAAGTTAATAAATTAAATAATAGAGAAGTCAAGTGGAAAAATTAAATAAAGTAATTCAATAGTTCATTTGACGTGCATGAAAGGAATAATAAAATAATATTTTAATTAAAAGAAAATTAATTGTGCATTAAATAATTAATTTAAATAAAATGATTATAATTTTAGAGTTCTGGAGACAGAAACCCTAAAATGTGATTAGAGTTTATATTAGAGGGTTTTGGGTCATTATTACACAGATAGGTTTTGGAGAACAACACAGAGGGTTTGGAAAAGAAAGGAATTTTTTGTGGCTTGTAGAATTTTTCTTGTGGTAGGAATTTGCGTCTAGTTGTGCATCAGATCCAAGTAGGATCTCATGGTTTAATTGTATATTAGTTTTTGTTTTTCAAACTTCTATCTGCTCTGTGTCTTTTACATGTGTTGTTTTTTTGGGATGCAAATATTTGTTCTCAATTGAGAAATATTTGTACATGGACCTAGAGGGATACTTCACTGAGTTTACTTTAGAGGATTGTATTTTAATATGAATAAGAGTGAATAAGAAATCAAGCAAATACGAGAATCTACTAGATATTGAAATCAGATTTGAGATTTAAAAGATAAATGTTGTTCTTTTTCAATAGATTTAAAGAACATAAATTAATCTGGAAATGGGGTTGAAAGAAAAGAAAATTCTAGGTTAGAAATTCACTTGGTTAATGATATCTTCTCTATCGGGTTATATTTAAATAGTTTATAAAAAAAATTATATATATTAATTACTTGTGGAGGTGGAAATTGTCTTATTAAATTTCTTATAAAACAAAGTTTTATTATAATAAATTTATATTAATTAAACAAAAAAATATTTTTAAAAAATTGGGGAGGGGTAGGTTTTACCCACTCCTTACCCCCTTACCTCTATGGATCGGTGGCTTAGCTGTTGCCACAGCAGTACTATGTATTGTTGCTATGGTAGTAGCTTGCTATGGCAGAGCTGCCAAAAGTTAAAGGTTGTGGCCAGTTTTAATAGTTGGCGGACTATAAACATTTTTTAATATATGGTTTTTTTAAATTTTATTTTAATTATAATTTAGTTTTATTATATTTTAATTATATTAAATTATTAAATTATATTAAATTTTCAATTATTAAATTTTTTAATTATATTGAATTTATATTATCATTTATTAATAATTTTATAATTAGGTAAATTATTAATAAATATAATATAGATTTTTAAGAAAAATATTAATTAGTTTAATTAAAATTTGATTTAATTGAGATTAATTAATAAAGGAAGTTGTTTGAATTAAGTTCAAGATTTATTAAATTATTATAATACTAAAGTTAATGAAAACGTAGATTATTATATTGATAGATCAATAAGTATTATTAATAATTTAATTATCACTCTTGGATTGTTTTGGGATTTTGACTTGAAATCAATTAGGGGTAATTGTGCATTTCATTTGAATATAGGAATGAGATAAGTTGTAAGGGTAAACTATGGGATTCTATCTATTTAAGACATACGTTCAACTAGAAATGGAAACCTCACCTTAATTCAATAGTATATTATCAATGAAATTGAACTATGAGACTATTTACTTGAACACAAACACTAAAAACTGAAACCTTATTGATTAACTCAAACCAACCAAAATATGTACGTGCATCTTGGTTCTATTTGTTGTCTATGCTTTGGGGTTTGGGGTTGTTTAGATGTTGACCAGTCTAGAATGTACACCAGAGGCTTTGTCGGATTTATTTTATACCATCTATGTGGCTAGATGCCATGATGTGTTTTGTCATTCAAATTGAGATTATATTTATGAGATTTACTTGTGGAGCATTTATGTGTACTTGGATGGGAGAACCAGCTTATTTTCAGGATTCCTATTAAGGAACCGAGTTTGATCATTATGGGTGTTGTGGTATGGGACACAACTGTGTTATATGTTCTTAGGAGAGGTTGTCTAGGTACATGACTTGGGAGTGGCTTGCAGTAGGGGTTCGGGACCTAAAGTGGTCAGTGCTAGGGTAACCTATTGTTAGTTATGTAATAAGTGATAATCTAGTAATTAATATTTTGGTAGGAAAACACATTAAAAAGATAAGTTAGAGATATTTGATCCACCCATGCCTTGAGTGCTTCTATAGACTAAGGATGGGAATGGGATGACAATATAACTGGTTGCCTCATCTTCTTGAGAGGGATTTTTGGTTCCACATGTGTCACATTGAGGGTCTAGAGTTCAGAGTAACCAGTCTAGGGTAACTCAACGCTTGAGGGTCCACGATCCATTGAGAGACTAGTCTAGGGTAACTCAAGTATTTTGATCATGTGGTGACACTCCATAGTATGTAGCGCGAGTCTCCTCTATAGATTTTGTGTACTTCTGGTGGTGTACTTATTGTTGGATGTGTTTATTGTGGTTATTAATTTCATTGATGATGATTAGTGATTCATGGATGATGTACTTTTGATATGTGGTTCTTGACTTGAGGTGGATATCTTTTGTTGGCTTTATCTTATGATCTTGGTATTTGATTTATACTTGGTTCATGCATGATGTTTGGTTATGTGGTGTTGGTATTGGATTGAGTGTTCTTTCCTTTGGATTATCTTATCTTCTTGAGTAGCATGTGTTACCTTTGAGGTAGTTTTAGCTATTAGGAATTCCATGCCTAGGAATGTTTTATGTTTGATATCCGTATGTGGATCATTCATTATCTTCCCTGCACAGTGGGAGTGAAAGCCTAATTAGGTGACCACACGGTCAGGAGATAGTGTCTTCTTACCATTTGGGTCCCCATCACATTGGTAGTTGTTGGATGTTCATTTCAGAAGATGTACCTTTATCATTCTTATTTCTTATCTTAGAAACTTCTTTTCAGTTGATGTAATAATTCTATCATGTATTTTGATGTATTGTGTATATTCACACATACCTTGTGACATGTGCAGAAGATGCTATTAATTTGATGTACTTTCATTGTATTAGTTATACTTAAAATTTTCTTATGCGATTATGTATTTGTTATTTCTTTATGATCATGTGGCATTGTACTTGAGACTTGAACTAATTAATTTAAACTTCTTAAATGTGACTCAACGTAAAGGAACCCTTGAGGAATTGAAACTGTATCTATAATTGCTAGTGTGTATTTGATGTGTATGTTTATATTGCTTCCGCATTAATGTTATCTTGATGTTGTTCAAACATTAAAAAAAAATAGTTCAGTAAACATTGTAACATGTTAGGTTTATTTCTCTTGGGTTCCCGAGTGGGGCGTTACATATGTCTTGTGGACAGATCAAGTCAGGATCAAAAATGCTTTGGTTACATCCCCATACCTATTCATCTATGAATAGGAGCCAATTTTTCCACTTAACCTCAAGATACTAGTTTTGAAATTCATGAGTGGGTATGTTGAATATGCTGAAAGGGTTCAAATCTGACTAATGAATCTCTTAGAAATGGATGAAAAATGAACAACTATTTTAGAACAAATGGCAAAAAAATTGGTTGTCATTAAAAGGTTGTTCAACAAGAGGGCCATGATTAAATCTTTCAAAATATTTGATCTTATTCTTTACAAAGAAAAAGAAAAGTTAAGTAGCCATACTAAGTTCCAACACTTATGGATTTTCCCTTATTAGATTGCAAAATTTTTGGGAGAAAATATTTTTAGGCTAAGTTCCTTACAAGGGGAATTGGTTGCATTGCTACTCAATGGAAAGTTCTTGAAACATTACTTTGAGACCTAAAAACAAAAGTAAAATAAAATAAAATACCTTTTTCGCATGTGTGTTTATTTCTACAAGTTGTGTTTTTATTTATGTAAGGGTGTTTCCTTTCAGTTGTGTGTTTATTTTGAGAATTGTGTTGATCTAGGGGTTAGGTGGAATCAATATTTTATCTTGAGGTATTTAATAAACCATTTTCTTGTGGTTTTGAATTTTAGGAAGAAGTATTTATTTGCCAAAACATTTAGATGATATGTATCCTCTACCAACTACAAAAAGATGTTACCTATAGTCATAAAGGACTTATAGTCTTGAAATCAGAGTTGTGGATCGATAGCTCTCAATACTTTGCAAATTTAAAGAATTGACTATCTTGGTACTTTCTAATCAAGGTTGACAATAGCGAGGGACAACCTAAAACTTATTGGTTCAAACAAAAGGTCTTTTCAAAAAATTGTTAAGATCATTGTTTGGCATGGGAATATTCAAAAGGTTCATTAAAGAGGAATGCAAGTGGTTATTAAATTCAAAATAGAATCTAAGAAATGAAACCAATTCCTTGGCCACACTGTCTAAGCATGGCCAGGGTACAGGATTTTTTTAAATAAAAAAAAGGTGTTAAGAATGAAAGATTCTAGAAAAGGTTTGAAGAAAAATAAAAGTTTTACAATAAAGATAGACACACCAAAATGGCTATCTAGTATTTATTAAATCACTTCATGTAAGAATCAAATGGAAACATGTGAACCCTATGAAGTAGAACTCAAAATATTGTTGAGGACCTAAAATGCAGAATTGATAACCTGTTAAGAGCCCTCATGAATGGATTCTCTCATCTGGTTAGCTAGTGATTGATACACATGATCAGTGAAGATTCTAGATGGATGGATAGGTGGAACCCTCCCTCTTCCATATTCATATTCTACTCCGTCCAGCTAGCAAGCACACATCTACACCCTTTGAGGTGCACCATCTTCCTGCCTGCACACACACACCAAACACTTAAGTTTAAAGGTGTGCACCTTGCACACCTATTCAAGGTGCACATCTTTATGCACAAAACCTAAAGAAACTCAAATGAACATCTAAATGTAAGATGTACAAAAGTAACACTTTAATGGTGAACAATTTCATAATTGCACATCATTAAAGCCAAGCCCTATCAGTATTAGGGTGTGCATATGTGCACCCCTCAATGTGCACATGTCTACACCCCATTAGTACACTTAGAAATTTTGGCACAATAAGGGCATGCACATGTGTACCCCACAAGGTGCACATATGTGCACTCTTATTTGTTAAAAAAAATTGTTCCAAAAGTGCACTTGGTGCACTAAAAACTATCCATCAAAGGCATAAAATGATGTTTTTGCATTTTGGGTCTTATTTTCTAGTAATTAGGGTTTATTTAGGGTTTAAACTTCCACCTTTTAGACTAATGTGTATGTATTTTAAGCAGAAAAAATGGCTTCCTCCTCATCCTCACTCACAATGAAGATTGCTCCAAAACTAGTTGTCTTCAAGTTTTAGAGTGTAAAAATTAAATCATGCTTCCAAGATACACATTAAGATATTTGAGACATTGAATTAGGTCATATTAATTTGTATGCATTTGTGGTACTCTATAACAAGCCAAATGAGGGATCCCCAATAATTTTGACACTTATTAGATCTGGGTTGGTTAATGTGACCTCACATCCTACTTCAGTGCAATCTTCAGTGTCGGTCTTAGATTAGTTTTGACAATTGAGTGTCAACACACTTAACCAATTTTCCAAGTATAATTTAGATGTCGAGCTATAGTATGTGTCGAGCCATAGATTCAATAGGTGCTGAGTAAACTTTAGGTGCCAAGAAAAGTTCAAGTTCCAAGTCACTATAGGTGTCAAGAAGAGTATAGATATCGAGAGAAATAAAATTACTATAAGAGTTGAGCAAGATAGAATTCTTATATGTGCCAAGCATCAACAATCAAAAAGTGCCAAGTAACACAAAATTTGCGTATAATTTTGTGTCTTCACAAACTCAGATGTAAATAATTTTTGAGCTGACTTGGGATGAATCTTAAAGGATCTTAAAGATACGATCAAATATTGTATATTCCCTATGTAATCAGTATGTAGCAAATAAGAAAAATGGAGAAGCCATGTAACCAATAGGAAAAGTAAAAGAATTAAGTGAGAAAAGAAGGATGAATATTGATTGTAGATTCATACCTAACCCTAAGTCCTCAAAGATTTTAAAAAGGAGGATGAAACCCCATTATTTGTGTGTATGAGTATGAGTTTATGGGAGAATGCTAGAAATTTTTTGAAGGATGCAAGGACTTAGAGAAGGAAAAATAGCATTGCAGAATCTAGTTCATCAAAATAGAGCATTAGTACTTTGAGCAAAGACATATCTAAAAAAGCAAGGATCACGTTAGATAGAGAAAAACAAGGATTTGAAATCAGCAATTGAAGATTGTAAGTCATCAAGTCAACACATTTTAATACTTTTTAGCCATTGTATTAGGAATGAAAATCCTATGGGGATAGGTTGGTTTAACAACCATGTTGTAAGCCTTTCATCAAAATGCTAAATCCTTTAACAAGGTAACATTCCAAGTGAGTGTTTTTAAATCCTTTAAACATGTCACTTTTAATAGAGTTTAAAGCTTTTAATAGGGTAAACCTTTCATAGGGTAGACTATTGGAAGTGGTCAAACTTTGTAACCTTTAATAGTTACATATTGCTATAGTGATAATTTGTGGATGGCATCCCCACCCTAGTTTTACCTTCTTATTTTGGATTGTTTCTGGGTGATCAAATCTTGTGTTATCTATTGTTATGCATATATTTACTTTTATGTTAATTAGATATGGTAGATGCATGTGAATGATGCTCGTTAAAATTTTTAGAGGTTAAATATTGTTACTTTTGATTCACCCCCCCCTCAGAAGTAAATCTTCTCACTTGTAAATTTCAACAATTGGTACAGAGCCTAGTTCTCACAATGAGGAGCCATACATCTTGGAGAAAAGATCTAGAAATGGAAGTCCACAAACCTAGGAAGGTCATAGAGAATTAGGTGATTGATATACAAATCACTCTACATACTTTGAAAGAAGCCAGAGAAGAACTGGGAAAATCCTTAAAGAGAAGAAGAGAGATTTCCATAGTTGAGAATGATACACAATACAAGGAAATTGATAGCTCAAAATTATTTACAAATGGAGATTCCAAAGAGTTTGATGCAACAATAGCAGACCTAATGGAGAAAAATGGAGCCTAAGTAGAAAAAATCAGAACACTCAAGCTTGAACAAAAATAACAAGCCATGATGCATTGTCAAGTAACTGAATAGATGAAAAGATCCATTGAAGATAAGGCTATGCTAGAAGAAGACAAGAGAAATCTTTCCAATAGATTGGAAGAAAATTCAATTGAGCTTGCAAGAATTTCCAACATGTAGCTAGACACCCTAAGTTAGATGATGAATGCACATCATGAACTAAATATCAAGGAAGTTGAGATCTCCACACTGAAGATGCAAAATGAAGAATTGTAAAATGACCTAAAAAGAGAAAAGGAAATTGCAGAGAAATTCATCAAATCTAATGAGGCCATCAAGTACTTTGAATAGCTACTGAAATCACCAAGAGCTAGCAATGATACTTTAGGACTAGGATACACCAGCACTAAAAAAGGAGATTCATCCAAGACTTCAAAAGAAAAGAGTGAAAAATGTAAGAACACTAAACCTACTTGTCATTTTTGTGGTAAAAAGGGACATACCTCTAATGTGTGTAGGAGTAAGAATTCTCATTGGCATGAAAAACCTAAAAATATGGGTCACTGTCACAAGCGCAAGAACCAAGGACATCAAGCACATGACTACATGACTAGAACCATCAGGACACCAAGATTTGAAGGTCACTACTACAATTGCAAGAAGTATGGACATAGAGCTTTAGAGTGCAAATCAAAGTCTATGTGGACACATAATCAACTATAGTTGTCACTATTGTCAAGAATATGGAAAAATCCCTAAAAATTGCATAAGAACACATTTCAGTCGAAACTACAATAGATGGCTCAACTAAACCACATCCTTCAGTTGTTTGAAAATTGTTCATATCAGCTGAAATTGTCCAACAAGGTCAAAGGCACCCAACTCCAAGTTCAACAAAGGAAAAGTAGATGTTGAACACATTAGAGGAGAAATGAATAAGACTTGGAAGAAAAAGGATGGAAGCAACACATCAAATGAAGGGATCACTTCACCTCAAAGGTCAAGTGGTCACACTTCATCCAACTAAGCAAAAGAAGACATGTGGAACTGATATACAAAGCTTTATCATACATCAGTTCCTAAGAAAGCAAGTGCTAAAAATAAGCATGAATAGAGATGCAAAATTAAAACTTCAATTTTTCATTAGTGTTGCCAAGTTAGAAAAGTTAACTTTATGGATGCAGAGTGTTTGAAAATCAATGGAAGTTGAGTAATGCAACAAAGCTTAAGAAGCTGAGTGGACTATTGTAAATACACTAAGAATTAAATGTTGGGAAATAAGGGTATATAATAGCATTTTTGAACCATTTTTCTTCATCGTGAACAAAGAGCAAAGATGAAGAAGAGTGCAAAATGACTTCAAAGTAGACAATCTAGCATTTGAGCAGATTTCAATAGTGATTTAACATAGTTTCATCAAATTCAAGGTATTTACGCTAGTGTCAAGTTACATAGTTTCACATTTTCTTTATGTTTAAATCCTAGATCACACAAATGGCCTCCAATTCTAGGAAACTTCAAGAGAAAGAGTTGTATGAGGTCCAACTTGTATCAAATGAAGTTAAACATCTTGATTTCTATCCAATCCCTGAAGTGGCATACAAAAATGACCCAAGTGGAGCCCTATCTATTATATCTCCTAAGGTAGTTATGGTCCAAGATGTTAGAAGATGTTACAACTACAAAATTGGAGCCATAGGATGTATGGAGATGAGGGAAGCCTATGAAAAGTTGTGTGAAAATGGAATCTTGAAAGAAGAATACCAAATCATTGAGAAGAAGGGCTTGAGTCATTCCCCAAAATTCCCCATTGTCTTTAAAACTAAATGGATTAGGATAGTGTTAAGTAGGATTCATGATGGAAGTTTGTGGCTAGAAGATGGTCTAGTGAAAATAACAAAAAGGAGTATACATAGAGTAATAGGGTATCCAACCCTAGATTAGCCAAAGACCCTTAGGAGTGATTCCAAGGAAGAAATTGAGAACAATAAAGGAGCTAAATGGAACAAGAGAGGAATGACTATAAATACCATTCAAGATCCTCTTGTTGACTTTGTTGTTAGGGTTATTTCTCACAAGTTTTATCAATCTAGTAGACTTAACAATGTATCTTGCATTATATTGGATGTTGGCTAAAAATTAGTCAAGAAGGATCATACTTATGATCTTTTAGAATTGCAATTGCAAAAAATTAATGAGAGCTTCAGAGCAATAAGGAGAACTAAGGGAGCACAGTCCAAATTTGGTGCAATTTTGATTCGCATATTTTTCTATGTATATAATGAATTTTCATCCTTTGGTAAAGTTGTCTAGAAAGAAAATAGTTCTATAGTAGCTCAAGTAAATGAATATATTAAACAAATGGGAGCTAATTTTGAGACACTTATGCCAAGCTATTTTGAAGATTTCAAGAAATCCATGAAGCAGAGGCTAAGGATACTAATTGCATTAGTAGAAAAACATGTAAATGATGTATGTTTTCTTGTAGATATTGATTATACCTACATTCAAGAAGCTACACCAAGAGTTAGATGTGTAAGACCTCTTGGATATGAGATGAACATAGATGAAGCATATGTAGCTATAACTGCATTATTAGAAGAACAAGTGGATAAAAGTGCATCACTTTTTGGGACTTATGATGTGGTTAGATCAGAGGTGGATGTGGAGTTGAACACTATCTTCACATTAAAGAAAAAGGAAAATTTGGTAAAGAAACTCAAAGCCAAATTTGGAGGTATTATTGAAGCAAAGGAGGAAGAAGATAAAGAAGTAGAAGAAGATGAAGATGAACAAGGTCAAGGACCATTAGGATTGACCCAAGGCATCACTGAGGATGCAAAATAAAAATAATGTTTCAAGCAAGAAGCACCTAAGCTATGACCTAGGAAGAGAAAGGAAAAGAAATAGCCTATTGCACAACCAAAAGGGAAGAAGAAAGCAGCTAAGCCAAGCCCAACCAAGCCTACTAAAAGAGAAGACACAAGGGCAACAACAAAAGTGGCAAAGGAATAGGAGAAGCAAAAAGCCACAGAGAAATGAGGACTAGCAAAAAAGAAAAGAACAAAATATGTGGCACCCCTAGAGTTAGATGAAGAGAGAATTGAATCTGACAATGAAAAATTTAGAATGGTAAGTCACACCACCAAATCTAATCTTGAAAATGTTTGTGATAACATTAGGGATAATGCAGATTTAACTGGATTAAAGACCATTGATTTTAATAAGTTGTCAAGAGAAGAGTAGAATATAGTGGAATAATATATCTACTCCACTTGAACTTGATAATTCTATGCCTAAAGAGTTAAGTTCAATAGTATAAAATAAATGGCACTATTTCATAAAAATGGAGAAAGAAATAAGAGAGTCAACATTGGCTCATGTAATGCCTAACCTAACTAAAGGTCAAATAACCAAGAGTGGCAAGAAACATGGGGACAAATTTGCACCCAAATATAGAGCCTTCAATATTCTGCAAAATTAGATTGAGGATGTTGTGAAGAAATCCACTTTTATGTGGAAAGTTATATATGGTCTCCCAAGAGTCAAAGCAGGACAAGAAGATCCCTTTGAGGGAAGAAATGACAATGAATAAGAAGAGGAGAATGAAAATGATGAAGAAGGAGATAAAGAGAAGGAAGAGGTAATAGTGGAGAAGGAGATACAACAATTGAAGAGCAATAGCAAGAATAGAGTGTCCAAGACACCCAATTGCCACCACCATGTACTCTACAAGAAACATCTACACCTGTAGAGTTTGCAATTGTGAAGGATGTTCTTAATACTTAGTTAGAACATCAATCCATTAAGTACAAAGGATCTCAAAAAAATCCTTCACCAAACAACTTTACAAGCACAATTCTGTACTAATCCTATTTTGATGAGTGTAGAGGAATTGCAAAAAGTTGTAGTAGAAATAACCAAGGAAAAGGTGAACACAAAAGAACCACCTTCACAACCTCCTATAGCTACAAGTGATCAACCAAAAGAGCAAGCAACACGAGACACATTTGCTAAGGTTGACACTAAAATCATAGTAACTTCCAAGGAGCAAGCTAAGGAGAAAATAGGTTAGAAAGATACCACTGATCATACAACACAAAGTCAAGTTGCACCTCCTCTAATCACTGTAATTGATCAAGGGAGAAGAGAAGAAGATAAGGAAGAAGAGAAAATCCCCAAGGGAAGAGAGCAAGAGGCAATATAGGCACTGGTTAATTTTCCTACTACAAGGACTCCTACCAAGTAGTTAAGCACTGATGTAGTGCAATTGCAAATATCAGCACCGAGCTTGAGCTCCGCCAAGGTAGGAAGGTTACATCACTATGGAGACCCTATACTTGATGAAGAAATAGTCATACCAAGTTATGACTACAAGAAAATAAACTTGGAACATATTAATGAGGTGCAAGAGGCACTAGAAAGAAGAAGAAGAAAGAAATACTCAGGAATGAGTATAGGTAGAGGCAAGCACTAATTGAAATCAAAGACATCTTTCTTGATGCATTTATCTTGCCAGTACTTGATGAAAAAATCCCATCATGGAGCAACTATCCAATATAGTGGGCCAGGTACAAAATGAAGACCTTGATACCAATGTTAAATTATTAGAATGTTCTAAGAAGAAGTTTCAAATGAAGGTGAATGAGAAGATATCTAGTGAAATAGCACTATCACAATTGGAACTAGCTAAGAAGGTCGAGAAGGTTAAAATAGTACTTGAGAACATATTATCATTATACTCCAAACTATGTGACTCTTCATATTTCACACAAGATACTAGCCAGAGAATATTAAGCTTAGAGAGGAACCTTAAGATATCAAGCACATAGCTACCCAAGGATCTAGTTGAAAGTGAGAAGCATTTTTCTACAATGCTTCACACTCAAAAGGAGCTAGCTATACTAATAGTAGAAGAGGCTAATGTTAAGGCCAAAATAATATAGATCAAGTCTACAATAACTACACACATGGAAGTATTACATAAAAATATGGCCTATGCAGAGAATATTTTGTAGAAAGATCCAAATCTTTATATATTAGGACTAGTACATCTTGCAGCAGAGATAGCCATAATTGGGATGCTGCTCTAAAGATAATAATGGAGATAAATAAAATTTTTTTTGCTAAATATTCCATTCATTCTTAGGACCTTTTGACATAAGTGTAAAAAAAGGGGGAGATAATAAATTTTTGGAGAAATATATGTAGATATGGGGGAAAAATACATTTTTTATAGAGATAATAATGAAACCTAAAGGAGGAGATATACCAAAATGGGGAGATAATAAAATTTTGAGTTTTGAGGAGAGATAAGGAAATAAGGCAAAAAGGATTAAAAATTGCAAGGAGATGTGTGAAAGGGGGAGTAGAAACAAAAGGGGAGTACAAATAGAGTAGACACATAGTAGACAAGGGAAAAGAGTGTCAGAAACATCAGCATGATACAAATTCATCATAAGAGATTTTGGATAAAGAAATGGAACATCAACTCAGGGGGAGATACAAGTGTTTGAGGTATATAGTCTTCTAAAACAATTTGAACAAGATTTGAAGTTTTGTACATTTTCCAAATAGAATGTGTATTATACTCATATAGACCAGATTCATAATGCTTAGTTAAGTGTTTTTACCACTCATGTCAAATGGAGAGTTTGTTGGTCTTAGATTACTTTTGAAAATTGAATGTCAACACACTTAACCAAATTCTACGATGATGCCAAGTATAATTTAGATGTCGAGCTATAGTATGCGCCAAGCTAGAGATTCAACAAGTGTTGAGCAAAGTTCAAGTGCCGAGTAACTATAGGTGCCAAGTCACTATAGGTGCCAAGGAAAGTATAGAAGTCAAGTGAGATATAATTACCATAGGAACCAAGCAAGATATAATTCCTATATGTGCCAAGTATCATCAATCAGTAAGTTCCAAGTAACAAAAAATCTGCATATGAGTTTATGTCTTCACAAACTCAAATGTAAAATTTTTTTGAGCTGACTCTAGATGAATCTCAAAGGATCTTAATGATAAGATCAAATATTTTACATTCCCTATGTAATCAGCATTCAACCAATGATAAAAATGGAGAAGTCATTCAACCAATAGTAAAAGTGAAAGAATTGAGTGGGAAACGAAGGATGAATATTGATCATAGGTTCATACCTAACCCTAAGGCCTGGAAGCTTTTGAAAAGGAGGAAAAAACCCAATTATTCATGCATATGAGTATGAGTTTATGGGAGAATTCTAGTGAAATTAAGAAGGGTGTAAGGACTTAGAGAAGGAAAAATAGCATTGTAGAATCTAGTCGATCAGAATAGAGCATCAACACTTCGAACAGAGACATATCAGATCAAGGAAGGATCAAGACAGACAGAGTAGAATAGGGATTTGGAAACAACAATTGAATATTGTAAGTCATGAGGTCAACACATTTTAATAATTTCTAGCCATTGTATTAGGAATGAAAATCCAATGGGAATAGGTTGGTTCAACAGCCATGTTGTAAGCCTTTCATCAAGGTGCTAAATCCTTTAATAGGGTAACATTCCAAGTGAGTGTTTGTAAATCCTTTAACTAGGTCACTTTTAACATAGTGTAAAACATTTAATAGGGTAGGCCTTTCATAGGGAAGACCATTGGAAGTGGTCAAACTTTGTAACCTTTAACAGTTACATGTTGCTACAGTGATAATTTGTGGGTGTCATCCCCACCCCAATTTTACCTTCTTATTTTGGAGGGTTTCTGGGCGATCAAATCTTGTGTCATCTATTTTCATGCATGTCCTTAATTTTATGTTAATTAGATATGGTAGATGCATGTGAATGATCTCAATTAAAATTTTTAGAGGTTAAATATTGTTACTTATGATTCACCATCCCCCCTCCTAGAATTAAATCTTCCCACTTGTAAATTCCAGCATTCATAACTTGTTATGGCCTTGGTAGACAATTATGTTTCAAAAGAGAGAATGATGAAAAGTATAATAGGAGAGATCATCTTAGATTGAAGGCCAATAAAATTGAGAAAGTATTCCATCTTCCAAGGGCAGATCAATACCAAAGATTGACTTATCATCAAGCAAAAAGGTGGTACATGGATAATGAATAGGAAGCTACAAAGATTATTTAATCATCATATTTATTTGATAGGATACTTGTGGAATGAAAAGATCAAAAAATTGACATGACTAGACATATATGAAGGATGATATTGGATATATTCCATTATGCTTTTGAGCAAGATTATGGGTCTACCTACAGCATGGCACTTGAACATTTGGATGGTACATTTCCTCAAGATAATCAGAATGACTAAAATGCCGATTGATTGGGCCATAATTCTCAGTGAGAATCTAGATGAATAGTTGGCGGTGATTAAAACTAACCCTAGATTCTATATGACTTTATATTTTGTATATATGTTAGCAATAAGGACTAGAGGCTACCTAGGATTATTCAAGAGGGGAAGCATGCAAGATGCTAATGCATGGCCTTATGTGGTATACCCCCAACTAGTAAAGAAGAAGCTATTGGATCAGAGTAAAGAATGCAAGGTAGAAAATGATGCTTTTATTTTTTCAATCATCCAATTCATTGAAGGTGATTATGCAAAAATGATGTCTGTAGAGACAAAAACAAGAATTGCAAAAATAGGCACCTACTACATCTAATTAAAGACATTCACCTACCTAAGAGTAGTAAGTAGAACTATAAATCCTAAGAAACTCCCTATGTATCCATGTGATAAACTCATTTTTCTAGAGATTGCATAACAAATCTCATCTATATATGACATACTAAGGAAATGACATATGAAAACCTAGGTATGGCCTATCACCATATGTCTATTTGGTGTCAAGCAGAAGCATGATATCATGACTTTTGATTTAGAATGGGATGAATATCTGTTGGATGACTATAACTCCCCTCATCCATGTTTTGACAATATTGGCAGAGTTTAATACTTGGCAGGAAAATAATTTCAACATGAAGATGTCATAGAGGATCATTGGATGAATGTAGTAGGAAACTATGACATTTGGATAAAGGATTATTGTAGAATGATTCTTTATTTGCCAAGTGTCTCCTTGAGAATAAAGGTCCCATTGAAGGTTCTTCAACAAGAAACCATCGAGGCCTTAGATCCCATGTATAATCAAGATAAGGTATACAATCAACTAGTAATGAATGTAGAAATTGATAGAGAAGAAAATGTGGATATCAATCATAGGGTGAGGCATATTGTCTAGTTGACCAAGGAATGGATTAAGATGCCATTCAAGTTGGATCCACTTCCTAAAAGAATAGTCTTATAGGCCATAGCCCACCGAGTAAAGGGAAGAGGGGCAAAATTTATAGTACCAATATTCACAACCCAATCTCCAATTAGGTTGGAAATGGTGTATCAGCATGATAGGGAAGTTGGATACTTTGAGGAACAAAAAGGTAAGAATAAAAGGAAAATAATTTCTCCTCAGTGAGCTAAGCCTAAAGTTAAAGTGACTCAAGCCTAGGAGGCAACTCAAGCCCAAGAAGCTACTCAAACTCAAGATAATCCACAAATTCCACCACTAGAATTGGGATGGTGACCTAAAGAAGAAGTACAAGAGGTGTCCCCACATGTTCAATAATGAGAAGCCTCTCTATTAGCTCCTAAGAGAAAATAATGCTAAAAATCCAATCAAAAGGACTAGAAAATAGAAAGTGCAAAGAATGGTGATTCCTATTCCTTTAGTCTTGGAAACCATTCCTAAAGAAGCTAATGAGGATGAAGAGGATGAAGAAGATAACCTCCCCTTGAGTCAAAGGACTCATCTAACTAGGGCTACTAAGGCAGAACAAGGAAGAAGTTCTATAGTAATGCCACCATCTATTCCTAGACAACCTATTCATGTGACAACCTTAGAGGATGAGCTACAATAGTAGGTTGATGAACAAGAGGACCAAGGGACTGATGTTTTTAAAATGTTAGATTTTCACTTCATGCATGTAGGTACTAAACTCATAGGCAACAAGATAAAGGATACACCAATGAATCAACCTTTGGGAGAAGATTTCATTCAATTTCCACCTTTTCCACAAGGACCTCTAGGTGCCCCACCATCACCAAGTAAATATTTATCTTTCTTGGATAAAGGTTCAGTCACTTCTCTGCCTCTTGGCAATGAAGACCAAGTACAAGATATGCAAGAAGAAGAACCATAACAAAGACCTATCAATGAAGTATTAGAAGAGGGTAAAATATATGAAGAACCACAAAAAAATTTGAAGATTCAAAGGTGAGGATTGTAGACTTAATAGACATAGGGATGCCTGATGTTGATCTCTCATATAATCAGAAGACTCCAGAGAGTAGAGATAAGGGAAAGGGTCTAGTAGTAAAAATCCCCTCTTCATCTAAGTATATGTCTCCAATGTGAACTAGTCCAATTTCATTGAAGAAAGAGATGATGGTTAGGCATAAGAGGAAATTGTATTATAGTGTGGATGAGGGAATGAAAGAATTAGTTGAAGCCCTCAAGAAACCTGAGCTACCTACAGGTGATATGAAAACATTGGTTTTTATTATGAGAAATCAAAATTAGGACTTGTTCACTCATATTGTCATCCCTCCTCTACATGTAGATACTGAAGATCTAACCCCAAAAGATTATCAGATTAAAGAGGTCTTGCTAAGAAAGTCGACTATGGACAATACTAAATTAATGGTCACTATAGAAATTAAAGTATTTAACCACAGGTGGAAAAATATGAGTCTAAATTGTTAAGGCTTTGAAAATAGAAAGAACTTCTAAGAAGCTATTTGGATGAAGTGGTTGGGTATGTCTAGGATCATGGTCAACCAAACTATGGCCTTAAGTGGGTAGAAAATCAGGGTTACATCAACTTAACACAAAATTTTTCAGTCATTTTGGACTTCATACAAAAAATTTGTAACAAAATAATTTGTAAGAAATTGAATCTAGTTTCTAAACTACTAGGCCTTATGTGGAGAAAATTTGTTTGATTGGTCAGAAGTTTGGATTTTAATGCAGTACTACAAAAAATTTAAGGTGAAAATAAAAAGTAGGTGTATGTCTAACCACATTAAGCAAAACGAAATGATAATACTTTTTAATATAATTATAGATATAAAAACTAGGCTCATGCCTAGATGTGACACATATTTTAGAGAATTTTTATTCGACATAAATAATTAAGTATGAATTTTCTACTATATTATTTTCAGAATTTAAAAACTCTCATGTCTGATCACCTTAACTAGTTCAAAAAAATTCAAAATTAAATTTTCCTTTTTTGCCCTTATACTAGTCAAAGCATAGAATGTGAAAAATCTTTTTGATTTGACAAATCTTATATAGTTTGAAAGTTATAGCTATTTTTTAATCAGTATGTTAATCAACACGCTATAGCTAACTCCATTAGAAATTTGATAATAATTAGTTAACTTATAATTTGGCAAACATTATATTGATGGAAAGCTAAGAACATTCTCAAGAAACCCTTTTCATTTCATCAAATTTGGATGAAAAAAAAAGTTGTCAGCTACATTTTTGAAGTCAGAAACACACAACAACACACCATAAAAATGTTTTTGATATTTTTTGGCATTCACCATGGAGACTTGGCATCCAAAGAAAAACCAAGTTTAATCAGGTACCCATTCCCAAATTGGGTATCCATTCCCAAATTGGATACTCATCCTCAAATTGGATACGCTTTTTAAAATTTTTTTCTTTTTAATTTTAAATTTAAAAAAATAAATTTAAAATTACTTTTTTTTTTTAATTTTAATTTTTTAAATTCTTTTATAATAGTATGACCCCTTTTTAGCATACTTAATATGTCTTTTAAAGGCTTTAAGACCCTTAACCATACATATAATGGTTCTTAAGGATCAAAATGGGTCATAGGGTACTTTTTGACACTCTTTAACCCATTTAATCACAATATGTGTGCTTATGGTTCCGAGGACCCCTGACCACATAAATGATGTGATCTAATGACCAAAAATGGCCTTAGAATATCCTATGACCCTTTTTGAACCATTTAATGACATTAAGTGTGCTTAGGGGTCATAAGATACTCTATTACCACTTTTGGCTCATTTGTACCAGTAATATATATGCCTAGGAACCCTAGGAACGTATTTTTTTAGTTAATGAGTCAGAAGAGGTCATAGAAAACTTTATAATCCCATTCGACCCATCAAACACATAATGTATCTCCCTAGGGGTCCTAGGACCCCTAGGCACATATGTGGTCCTACCCCTTTGGATCCATATAAACAATTATAATATGTCCCTAGGAGTCAAAGGACACCTAGAGACATATGTTGTCAAGAAATGTGTTGAAATTTTTGACTCATCTAAATGACTTGAATATGTCCCTAGGGGTCTTGGGATGCCTAGAGACATATGTTGTCATGAGATGTGTCAAAAGGGGTCAAAGGTTATCCTATGACCCCTTTTGACCCATATAAATGATTATAATATGTTTCTAGGTTCCTAGGACCCCTAGAGACATATGTTGCCATGAAATGTGTCGAAAGGGGTCATAGGTTATCCTATGACCCCTTTTGACCCATATAAATGATTGTAATATGTCCCTAGGGGTTCTAAGATCCCTAGTGATATATGTTGTAATGAACTGTGTTGAAAGGCATCATATATTTTTCTATGACCCTTTTTGACCCAAATAAATGATTATAATATATCCCTAGGGGTGTTAGGACCCGTAAAAAAAATGTTGTAAAGAAATGTGTCAAAAGGGGTCATAGGTTATCCCATGAACCCTTTCAAATCATATAAGTGATTATAATATGTTCCTAGGAGTCCTATGACCCTTAGGGACATATGTTGTCATCAAACATGTCGAAAGGCATCAAAAGGTTATCCTATGACTCCTTTCAACCCATGTAAATGATTATAATATGTCCCTAAAGGTCCTAAAACCCCTAGAGACATATGTTGTAATGAAATGTGTCGAAAGGGGTCATAGGTTATACAATGACCTCTTTCAAACTATAGAAATGATTATAATATGTCCTGAGGAGTGCTAGGATCCCTAGAGAAATATTATGTACTAAAATGCGTCGAAAGGGGTCATAGGTTATCCTATGTCTCCTTTCAACCCATATAAATGATTATAATATGTCCCTAGGGTTTCTACAACCCATGGAAACATATGTTGTAATAAAATGTGTTATCCCATGACCCCTTTCATCCAATATAAACAATTATAATATGTCCTTAGGGTCTTGGGACCCCTAGAGAGATATGTTATAATAAAATGTGTCGAAAGGGGTCATATGTTGTTCTATGACCCCTTTCAACCCATATAAAAGATTCTAATATGTTCCTAGGGGTCCCGGGACCACTAAAGACATATTTTTTCATGAAATTTGTTGAAAGGGGTCATAAGTTATCCTATGACCCATTTGGACTCATACAAATTATTATAATATGTTCTTAGGAGTCCTAGGACCCATAGGGACATATGTTGTCATCAAACATATCAAAAGGGGGATTAAGGTTATTCTATGACTCCTTTCAACCCATATAAATGATTATACTATGTCCCTAGGGGTCTTAAGACCCCTATAGACATATATTATAGTGAAATGTGTCGAAAGGGGTCATAGGTTATACTATGACCTCTTCTAAACCATAGAAATGATTATAATATGTCACTAGGGGTCCTATGAACTCTAGAGACATAAGTTCTAATGAAATATATCGAAAGGGGTCATAGGATAACCAATGACCCCTTTCGACCCATATAAATGATTCTATTATGTCAGTAGGGCTCCTGGGACCCCCAAAGACATATGTTGTAATTAAATGTGTCGAAAGGGATCATAGGTTATCCTATGTCCCCTTTCAACTCATATAAACAATTATAATATGTCCCTAGGGGTATTACGAACCTTATATACGTATGTTGTAATGAAATATGTTGAAAGGGGTCATAGGTCATCCTATGGCCGCTTTTAACCCATATAAATGATTATAATATGTTCCTAGGGTCCTGGGACCCCTAGAGACATATGTTGTCATGAAATGTGTCGAAAGGGGCCAAAGATTAACTTATGACTACTTTTGACCCATATAAACTATTATAATATGTCCACAGGGGTCCTAGGACCCCTATAAACATATGTTATAATGAAATGTGTCGAAAGTGGCCATAACTTTTTTGATGACCCCTTTCAACCCATATAAATGATTATAATATGTCCCTAGTTGTCCTGGGACCACTAGAGACATATATTGTCATGAAATGTGTTGAAAGGGGTCATAGGTTATCCTATAACCCCTTTTGACCCTTATAAACTATTATAATATGTCCCTAGGGGTCTTTGTTGGAATTTACAAGTGGGAAGATTTACTTCTAAGGGGGGGTGAATCAGAAGTAACAATATTTAACTTTTAAAAATTTTAACTGAAATCATTCACTTGCATCAACCATATTCAATTAACATAAAAAAAAAAAGAAATGCATGAAAATAGATAACACAAGATTTTGGTCACCCAAAAACCCTCCAAAATGAGAAGGTAAAACTGGGGAGGGGATAATACCCACAAATTATCACTACAACAATATGTAACTATTTAAGGTTACAAAATTTGACCACTTCCAATGGTCTAAGACCCTATGAAAGGCTTTCCCTATTAAAGGCTTTACACCCTGTTAAAAGTGGCTTGGTTAAAGGATTTACAACATTCACTTGGAATGTTATCTAGTAAAAGGATTTAGCACCTTGTTGAAAGGCTTACAACATGGCTGTTAGACCAACCTATCATCATATGATTTTCATTCCTAATACAATGGCCATAAAGTATTAGGATGTGTTGACCTGATGACCTACAATATTCAACTGTTGATTCTAGATGCTTGTTCTACTCAATCTAATTCTGATCCTTCTTTTATCTGATATGTCTCTGCTCGAAGTGTTGATGTTCTATTCTAACAAACTAAATTTTGCAATACTGCTCTTTCTCTAAATATTTACACCCTTCTGAACTTCACTAGCATTCTTCGATAAACTCTGACTTACACACATGAACTATGGGGTATTGACCTCCTTTTAAAGGCTTTGAAGACTTATGGTTAGGTATGAATCTATGATCAATATTCATCCTTCTTTTCCCACTCAATTCTTTCACTTTTCCTATTGGTTGCATGCTTTCTCCATTTTTCTTATTGGCTACATGTTGATTTCCTAGGGAATGCAAAAGATTCAATCTTATCTTTTAGATCCATCAAGATTCATCTTAAGTCGGCTCAAAAATGGTTTAAATTTGATTTTGTGAAGGCACACACTCATATGTTGATTTTGTGTTACTTGACACTTACTAATTGTTGATGCTTGGCACACATAGGAATTCTACCTTGCTCAGCTCCTATAGTAATTCTATTTCCCTTAGCATCTATACTTTTCTCGGCACCTATAGTAACTCGGCATCACTTATCAATCAACACTTGATACTTGTTCAGCACCTAAAGTTCACTCAACACCTATTTAATTTGTGACTTGGAACACACTATAGCTCAACATTTGTATTATACTTGGCATCAACTTGAAACTGGTTAAGTGTGTTAACACTCAATTGTCAAAACCAATCTAAGACCAACAATCTCCCCCTTTGACATGAGTTGCAAAAACAATTAACTAAGCACTATGAATTTGGTCTTTATGAGTATAACACACATTCTATTTGGCATATGTACAAAACTTCAAAAACTCGTTCAAAATTTTGTAGAAGATTATATACCTCAAAAATTTGTAACTCCCCCTGAGCTGATGTGCCATCTCTGTATCCAAAATTCCTTAAGCTGAATTTATCTCATGTTGATGTGTTTGATATTCTTTTCCTTGTCTGGTCTGTGTCTATTCTATGTCTACTCCCCCTTTCATAGATTTTCATATCCTTTTGGCTTTATTCCCTATCTCTCCTCAAAATTTTATTATCTTCCCCTTTTGGTATATCTCCTCTTTGGGTTTCATTATTATCTCCCCCAATTTTTTATATCTCCTCCTTTATCTGCATAATATCTCCCCCTTTTTGAAACTTATGTCAAAGGGTCCTAAGAATGAATTGAATACTTAGCCAAAAATGTTTTATTTACATCCATTATAATCTTCAGAGTAGCATCCCAATTGTCTAAGGCAATTTCTAGTGCTTTGAGCTAGATGGTTATCTTTGCTACAAGATGTACTAGGCCTTCTAATGTAGAAAGATTTGGATCTTTCTTCAAAACATTTTATACTTAGGCCATCTCTTTATGCAATATTTCCAAGTGTGTGGTTATTACAGACTGTATCTATATCAATTTGGCCTTAATATTAGACTCTTCTATTATTAATATAGCTAACTCCTTTCGAGTGTGAAGTGTTGTAGTAAAATGCTTCTCACTTTGAGCTGGATCTTTTGGTAGTTAAGTACTTGATATTTTAAGGTTCCTGTCTAGGCTCAATATTCTCTGGCTAGTCTCTTGTGTGAAATATGAAGAGTCACATAGTTTGGAGTACAATGAGAATATGTTCTCAAGTAATATTTTCACCTTCTCAACTTTCTTAACCAGTTTTACTTGTGATAGTGCTATCTCACTAGATATTTTCTTGTTTACCTTCATTTGAAATTTTTTTTTAGACCATTCCAATAATTTAACATTGGTATCAATGTCTTCATTTTGTACCTAGTCCACTATGTTGGATAGTTTCTCTATAATGGGCTTTGTTTCATCAGGTACTAGCAAGCTGAACACATCAAGAATGATGTCTTTCATTTCTATCAATTCTTGTCTCTATCTATACCCATTTTTTGAGTGTCTCCTACTACTTCTTCTTCTCCAGTACCTCTTGCACTTCATTTATTTGTGCCAAGTTCATTATCTTGTAATCATAACTTGGTATGACTATATCTTCATCAAGTGTAGGGTCTCCATAGTGAAGTATCCTTGCTACATTGGTGGGGCTCAAGCTTGGTGCTAAAATTTGTAGTGGTACTACATCAATGTTTAGTTGCTCAGTAGGAGTCACTATAGTAGAAAAATTAACCAATGTCTATATTGCCTCTTTATCTCTTTCCTTGGGGGATTTCTCCTCTTCCTTATCTTCTTTAGTTCTACCTTGATCAATTATGGTGATCAAAGGAGGTGCACCTTGAATTTGTGTTTTAGGATTAGTGGTATCTTTCTGTCCTATTTTCTCCTTTGTTTGCTCATTGCCAGTTACTATGACTATAGTGTCAACCTTAGCAAATGTGTCTTGTGTTGCTTGCTCTTTTAGCTGATCACTTGTAGCTATAGGAGGTTTCAAAGGTGGTTCTTGTGTATTCACCTTCTCCTTTGTTATTTCAGCTACAACCTTATCTGACTCTTCTATACTCACAAAAATAGGATTTGTACACAACTATGATTGCAAAGTTCTTTGGTGAAGGATATTTTTGAGATCCTCTATAGTTAGTGGGTGGATTAATGTTCTGACCTGAGATGTCAGGAACATTCTTCAAAATTACTTTTTCTATAGATGTAGGTGGTGCATGTGGAGGACTTGGTGGTGGTAATTGTGTGTCTTGGACACTCTGTTCTTTTTGTTGCTCCTCAGCTATTGCCTCATCACCTATCTATATTTCTTTCTCCACTGTTACCTCTTCCTTCTCTTTATCTCCTTCTTCCTCCTCATTTTCATCTCCCTCCTCATCATCATTTCTTCCCTTAAAGGGATCTTCTTGTCCTTCTTTGACAGTATTTAGCCCATAAATCAATTTCCATATTGGTGTGGACTTCTTTACAACATCCTCAATTTTATTTTGTAGAATGCTAAAGGCTCTATATTTGGGTGCAAATTTGCTCCCATGTTTGTCACTAACCTTACTTTCTTGACCTTTTGTAAGGTTAGGCATTACATGAGCCAATGTTGACTCCCTTATTTCCTTCCCCATATTTAGGCAATAATGCCATTTATTTTCAATAATGGAGCTTAGCTCCTTAGGCATAGAATTATCAAGGTCAAGTGGTGTAGTCTTGAACTTGGCCATCATAGTGTAGATAGATTCTTCCACTATGTTCTACTCTTCGCTTGATAGCTTATTAAAATAAAAGGTCTTTAATCCAATTAAATTTGCATTATATCTAATGTTATCATAAAGATTTTCAAGATCAGATTTGGTGGTGTGACATACCACTCTAAATTGTTCATTGTCAGATTTTGTTCTTTCTTCATCTGACTCTAGGGGTGCAACATATTTTATTCTCTTCTTTCCTACTAGCCCTCCTTGCTCTATAGCTTTTTTTTTCTCCCATTCCTTGGCCACTTTCTTTGTTTCCCTTGTGTCTACCCTCGTGTTAGGCTTGGCTAGGCTCAGCATTGCTACTTTCTTCTTCCCTTTTGGTTGCGTAGCAGGTTGTTTCTTAGGTTTAGCCTTGGGTACTTCCAACTAGGCACCTTCTTCCACTGCATCCTCACCCATGCCTTGGGTTAGTGCTAATGGCCCTTTTCCTTGTTCTTCAGCATCATCATCAACTTCATCTTCTTCTTCTTCTTCTTCAGTAGTACCCTCACCAAATTTAGCCTTTAACTTCTTCACAAGTTTCTCCCTTTTTTTCAATGTGGAGGCATTTTTCAACTCCATATCCACTTTTGATCTTACCATGTCATAAGTCCCAAAATGCACTCTTGTCCACTTCTTTTTCTAACAATGTTGTTATTGTTGCAGATGCCTCATCAATGTTTATTTTATATCCAAGAGATCTAATCCATCTAACCCTTGGTATGGCTGCTTGAATATAAGTATAATCAATATAAAAAAGAAAGCATACATCATTTACATGTTTTTCTACAAGTGAAATAGGTATCCTCAATCTTTGTTTCATGTATTTCTTGAAATCCTCAAAATAACTTGTCATAAGAGTTTCAAAATTAGCTCCCATTTGTTCAGTGTATTTATTTACTTGAGCTATTATAGACCTGTTTGTTTTCCAACAAACTTTACCAAAGGATGGAAATTCATTTTGTACATAGAAAAATATATAAATCAAAATTGCACCAAATTTTCACTGTGCTCCCTTAGTTCTCCTTATTGCTCATAAGTTCTCATTAATTTTTTGTAGTTGCAGTTTTGCAAGATCATAAGTATGATCCTTCTTAACTAATTTGTATACAACATCCACTACAATGCAAGGTACACTATTAAGTCTACTGGATTGATAAAACTTGTGAAAAATAACTCTAACAAAAAAGTCAATGAGAGGGTCTTGGATAGTATCTATAGTCATTCCTCTCTTGTTCCATTTGGCTCCTATGTTCTTCTCAATTGCTTCCTTAGAGTCACTTCTGAGGGTCTTAGGCTGATCTAGGGTTGGATACCCTATTACCCTATGAATGATCCTCTTTGATATCTTCATTGGGCCATCCTCTAACCATAGACTTCTATCATGAATCTTACTGAGTACAATTCTAATACATTCAATTTTAAAGATAGTGGGGAATTCTAGGGCATGAGTCAAACCCTTCCTCTCAATGATTTGATACTCTTCCTTCAAAACTCTATTTTTACATAACCTATCATATGCAATCTTATAGTTGTAACACCTCCTAACATCCTAGACCATAACTACCTTAGGAGGAATAATAGATAGGGCTCCAACTAGGTCATTTTTGTATGCTACTTCGAGGATTGGCCAAAAATCTAGTTGTTTAACTTCATTTGACAAAAGTTGGACCTCAAACATCTCTTTCTCCTTACTTTTCCTTGAACTAGAGGCCATCTTCTTTTATCTAGGGTTTAAACATGAAGAAATTTAAAACTATGTAGCTCAGTACTAGTGTAAATACCTTGAAATTGATGAAACTAAGTTGAATCTACGTAGAAGTCTAGTCAAATACTAGATTCTTTTCTTTGAAATTGTTCTAAACTCTTCTTCATATTTTCTCTTTGTTTGTAATGAAGAAAAATGATTCAAAATGTGATCATATACCCTTATTTTGTAGCATTTAATGCTTAGTGTGTTTATAGCTATGCACTCAACTTCTTAAGCATTTATTCATTACTCATCTTCCATTGTCTTTCCACCACTCAGCATATACTATAGTTTCCCTTACTCAGCTTCAATAAAAAAATTTCTTCACTTAGCTTCCACTACCAACTCAGCTACAACTAATCATTTGGCCTCTATTGACTTTAGAAATCACCTCAACATGTATTAGAATATTACTCGACATCTAAGGGAAACTTTTCTTAGATGGAAATACTAGTGAAAACTTAAATTTTAACTTTACATCTTTGTTCATACTAATCTATCATTTTCAATACTTGCTTGTCTCAAAACTAATGTATGATAAAGCTTTGTATAAAAACATTCCTTCTTTTGCTTAGTTGGATGAAGTGTGACCACTTGACCTTTTAGGTGAAGTGATCCCTTCATTTGATGTGCTATTTCCATCTTTCTTTTTCCATTTCTTGTTCATTTCTCCTCTAATGTGTTCAAAATTTACCTTCTCTTTTCCTTTGTTGAACTCTAAGTTTGGTGCCTTTGACCTTGTTGGGCAATTCCTGCTAATATAACCAGTCTTCAAACAATTGAAGCATGTAATTTGGCTAATCCATCTACTATAGTTTCCACTAAAATGTGTTCTTATGCAATTTTCAAGGATGTATCCATATTATTGATAGTAATGGCAGCTATACTTCGTGTTGTAATCCCAATTTTAGTGATGTCCATGATTATTTCCCCTTGTTGGCTAATTAGGTGTCCACATAGGCTTCTGCACACATTAGAGGTATGTCCCTTTTTTACCACAAAAATAACAAGTAGGTTTAGTGTTCTTACCTTTGTTACTTCTTTCTTCTACAGTCTTGGATGACTCTCCTTTTTTAGTGCTATTGTATCCTAGTCCTAAACTATCATTGCTAGCTCTTGGTGGTTTCAATAGATATTCAAAGTACTTAATGGCCTCATTAAGTTTATTGAAGCTCTCTATAATTTCCTTCTCTCTTTTTAGGTCATTTTATGGTTGTTCATTTTGCATCTTCAGTGTGGAGATCTCAATATCCTTGACATTCAGTTCATGATGTGAATTCATCATCTGACTTAGGGTGTCTAGTTGCATGTTGGAAATTCTTGCAAACTCAATTGAATTTTGTTCTAGTCTATTGGCAAGGTTTCTCTTGTCTTCTTCTAGCATAGCCTTATCTTCAATGGCCCTTTTCTTTTGTTTAGTTACTTCACAAAGCATCATGGCTTGTGATTCTTGTTCAATCTTGAGAGTTCTGATCTCTTCTAATTGAGATCTATTCTTCTCCACTGGGTCTACTATTGCTACATCAAACTCTTTGGAATCTTTATTTTCAAAAAAATTTGAGGTGTCAATCTCCTTGTATTGTGTATCATTCTTAGCTATGGAAATCTCTCTTTTTCTCTTTAATGATTTTCTCAATTCATTTATTGCTTCTTCCAAAGTATGTAGAGCAAGTTGTATATCAATCACTTGCTTTTCTATGACATTTCCAAGTTTGTAAACTTCCATTTCCAGACTTTTCTCCAAGCTATAAGGTTCCTCCTTATGAGAACTCAACTTTGATACCAATTTTTGGAATTTAAAAGTGTAAAGATTTACTTCTGAGAGGGTGGGTGAATCAAATGTAACAATATTTAACTTTTAAAACTTTTAACTAAGATCATTCACATGCATTTACCATATCTAATTAACATAAAAGTAAAGACATGCATGAAAATAGATAATATAAGATTTTGGTCACCCAGAAACCCTCCAAAATGAGAAGGTAAAACTAGGGTGGGGATGACACCCACAAATTATTGCTGCAACAATATATAACTATTTAAAGTTACAAATTTTGTCCACTTCCAACAGTCTTCCTTGTGAAAGGCCTACCCTGTTAAAGACTTTACACCCTATTAAAAGTGACATGGTTAAAGGATTTACGAACACTCACTTGGAATATTACCCTATTAAAGGATTTAGCACTTTGTTGAAAGGCTTACAACATGGTTGTTAGACCAACCTATCATAATAGGATTTTCATTCCTAATACAATGGGTAGAAAGTATTAGAATGTGTTGACCTAATGACTTACAATCTATAGTTGATTCTAGATCCTTGTTCTACTCAATCTAATTTTGATCCTTCCTTGATCTGATATGTCTCTGCTTAAAGTGCTAATGTTCTATTCTAACAAACTAAATTTTGCAATGGTGCTCTTTCTCTTAGTCTTTACACCCTTCTAAACTTTGCTAGCATTCTCCAATAAACTCCCACTTACACACATGAATTATGGGGCATCGACCTCTTTTTAAAGGCTTCAAAGACTTAGGGTTAGTTATGAATCTGTGATCAATATTCATCCTTCTTTTCATACTCAATTCTTTCACTTTTCCTATTGGTTGCATGTTGATTACCTAGAGAATGTAAAAGATTCTATCTTATCTTTTAGATCCTTTGAGATTCATCTTAAGTTGGCTCAAAAATAGTTTACATCTAATTTTGTGAAGGCTCAAACTCATATGTTGATTCTATATTACTCGACATCTATACTTTTCTTAGCACCTAGAGTGACTCAACATCACTTATCACTTGACACTTGATACTTGTTCGGCACCTAAAGTTCACTCAGAACCTATTCAATTTCTAACTTGGCACACACTATAGCTCAATATCTGTATTATACTCAGCATCAACTTGAAATTGGTTAAGTGTGTTGACACCAATTGTCAAAACCAATCTGAGACCAATAGTCTTAGGACCCCTAGGGACATATGTTGTAATGAAATGTGTCAAAAGGGGTGATAGGACATCCCATGGCCCATTTCAACCCATATAAATGATTATAATATGTCCCTAGGGGTCCTACAACCCTAGGAGACATATGTTGTAATGTAATGTGTCAAAAGCGGTAAGAGGTTATCCTATGATCTCTTTCAGCCCATATAAATGATTATAATATGTCCCTACGGGTCTTGAGACCCATAGAGACATATGTTGTAATAAAATGTGTCAAAAGGGGTCAAAGGTTATCTTATGACCCCTTTTAACCCATATAAATTATTATAATATGTCCCTAGGGTTCCTAGGACCACTAGCGACATATGTTGTCATGAAATGTGTTGAAAGGGGTCATAGGTTATCCTATGACCCATTTCGACCAATATAAATGCTTATAATATGTTCTTAGGAGTCCTCGGAGCCCTAGGAACATATGTTGTCATGAAACATGTTGAAATGGGTCATAAGGTTATCCTATGACTCCTTTTAAGCCATATAAATGATTATAATATGTTCTTAGGGGTCTTAAGATCCCCATAGACATATGTTATAATGAAATGTGTCTAATGGGATCATAGGTTATACTATAACCCTTTTGAAGCTATAGAAATGATTATAATATGTCCCTAGGGGTCCTATAACACCTAGATACATATGTTGCAATGAAATATAAAGAAAGGGGGGTCATAGGTTACCCTATGACCTCTTTTGACCCATATAAATGATTCTAATATGTCTCTAGGGGTCCTTGGACCCCTAGCAACATATGTCATAATGAAATGTGTTAAAAGGTGTCATAGGTTATCATATGTCACCTTTTGACCCATATAAATGATTATAATATTTCCCTAGGGGTCCTAGGACCCCTAAAGACATATGTTGTAATGAAATGTGTCGAAGGGGGTCATAGGTCATCCTATGGCCCCTTTTGACCCATATAAATGACTATAATATGTTTCTAGGGTTTTGGGACCCGTAGAGACATATGTTGTCATGAAATGTGTGGAAAGGGGTCATAGGTTATGATATGACCCCTTTTGACCCATACAAATGATTATAATATGTCCCTAGGGGTCCTGAGACCCCTAGCGACATATGTTGTAATGAAATCTGTCAAAAGGGGTCATAGCTTTTCCAATGACCCCATTTGACCCATATAAATGATTATAAAAAGAGACATATGTTGTCATGAAATGTGTCAAAAGGGGTCATAGGTTATCCTATGACACCTTTTGACCCGTATAAATGATTATAATATGTCCCTAGGGGTCCTAGGGCCCCTAGAGACATATGTTGTAATGAAATGTGTCGAAAGGGTTTATAAGTTATCTTATGACCACTTTCAATCCATATAAATCATTATAATATGTCCCTAAGGGTCTTGAATGCCCTGGGCAGATATGTCATATTAAAATGTGTCGAAAGGGGTCATAGCTTTTCTGATAACCCCTTTTGACCCATATAAATGATTATAATATGTCCATAGGTGTCCTGGGATCCCTAGAGACATATTTCTTCATGAAATGCATTGAAAAGGGTTATAGGTTATCTTATGACCCATATAAATGATTATAATATGACAGTTAGGAACATATGTTATTATATATTAGGTTGAAGGGGTCATAGGATATTCCATAACCCCTTTCTACCCATTAAAACACAAGATATATGTCCCTAGGCATCCTTTGACCCTTAGGAAGATATGTTGTCATATACTGGGTCAAAAATGGGTCATAGGGTATCACATGACCTTTTTGGACTCAGTGGAACACATGGTTGTCCCTAGTGAGACCTATAGGAACATATATCATCATATACTTTATTAACTTAGGAACATATAATCACTCACTTTTCTATGACATTTCCAAGTTTGTAAACTTCCATTTCCAAATTTTTCTCCAAGTTGTAAGGTTCCTCCTCATGAGAACTCAAATTTGATACTAATTGTTGGAATTTAAAAGTGCGAAGATTTACTTCTGAGAGGGTGGGTGAATCAAATGTAACAATATTTAACTTTTAAAACTTTTAACTAAGATCATTCACATGCATTGACCATATTTGATTAACATAAAAGTAAAGACATGCATGAAAATAGATAACATAAGGTTTTGCTCACCCAGAAACCCTCCAAAATGAGAAGGTAAACTAGGGTGGATATGACACCCACAAATTATCACTGCAACAATATATAACTATTTAAGGTTAGAAATTTTGACCACTTCCAATGGTCTTCCCTATGAAAGGCCTACCCTATTAAAGGCTTTACACCCTATTAAAGGTGACATGGTTAAAGCATTTACAAACACTCACTTGGAATATTACCCTATTAAAGAATTTAGCACCTTGTTCAAAGGCTTACAACATGGTTGTTAGACCACCCTATCATAATAGGATTTTCATTCCTAATAAAATGGGTAGAAAGTATTAGGATGTTTTGACCTAATGACTTACAATCTTCAATAGTTGATTCTAGATCCTTGTTCTACTTAGTCTGATTTTGATCCTTCCTTGATCTAATGTGTCTCTGCTTAAAGTGCTAATGTTCTATTCTAACAAACTAAATTTTGCAATGTTGCTCTTTCTCTTAGTCTTTACAACCTTGTAAACTTTTCTAGCATTCTCCAATAAACTCTCACTTACACACATGAATTATGGGGTATCAACCTCCTTCTAAAGGCTTCAAAGACTTAGGGTTACGTATGAATCTATGATCAATATTCATCCTTATTTTCCTACTCAATTCATTCACTTTTCCTATTGGTGGGATGTTGATTACCTAGGGAATGTAAAAGATTAGATCTTATCATTTAGATCCTTTGAGATTCATCTTAAGTCGACTCAACAATAGTTTGCATCTAATTTTGTGAAGGCAAAAACTCATATGTTGATTCTGTGTTACTCGACACATATTGATTATTGATGCTTGGCACATATAAGAATTATGTCTCACTTGGGTTCTATAGGAATTCTATTTTGCTCAGCATCTATACTTTTCTTAGCACCTATAGTGACTCAACATCACTTATCACTTGACACTTGATACTTGTTTGGCACCTAAAGTTCACTCAGCACCTATTCAATTTCTAACTTGGCACACACTATAGCTCAACATCTGTATTATACTCAACATCAACTTGAAATTGGTTAAGTTTTTTGACACTCAATTGCCAAAACCAATTTGAGACCAATAGTCTTAGGACCCCTAGGGACATATTTTGTAATAATATATGTCAAAAGGGGTCATAGGACATCCCATGGCCCATTTTGACCTATATAAATAATTATAATATGTCCCTAGGGGTCCTACAACCCTAGGAGACATGTGTTGTAATGTAATGTGTCAAAAGGGGTAAGAGGTTATCTTATGACCCCTTTCAACCCATATAAATGATTATAATATGTCCCTAGGGGTCTTGGGACCCCTAGAGACAATTGTTGTAATGAAATGTGTCAAAAGGGGTCAAAGGTTATCCTATGACCCTTTTCAACCCATATAAATTATTCTAATATGTCCCTAGTGTTCCTGGGACCACTAGTGACATATGTTGTTATGGAATGTGTTAAAAGGGGTCATAGGTTATCCTATGACCCATTTCGACCGATATAAATGCTTATAATATGTTCTTAGGAGTCCTAGGAGCCCTAGGAACATGTGTTGTCATGAAACATGTTGAAATGGGTCATAAGGTTATCATATGACTTTTTTTAAGCCATATAAATGATTATAATATGTTCTTAGAGGTCTTAAGATTCCTATAGACATATGTTATAATGAAATGTGTCTAACAGAGTCATAGGTTATACTATAACCCCTTTGAAGCTATAGAAATGATTATAATATGTCCCTAGGGGTCCTATAACCCCTAGATACATATGTTGCAATGAACTATGAAGAAAGAGGGGTCATAGGTTATCCTATGACTCCTTTTGACCCATATAAATGATTCTAATATGTCACTAGGGGTCCTTGGACCCCTAGCAACATATGTCATAATGAAATGTGTTAAAAGGTGTCATAGGTTATCGTATGTCCCCTTTTGACTCATTTAAATGATTATAATATTTCCCTAGGGGTTCTAGGACTCCTAAAGACATATGTTGTAATGAAATGTGTCGAAGGGGGTCATAGGTCATCCTATGGTCCCTTTTAACCCATATAAATGACTATAATATATTTCTAGGGTTTTGAGACCCCTAGTGACATATGTTATCATCAAATATGTGGAAAGGGATCATAGGTTATCCTATGACTCCTTTTGACCCATACAAATGATTATAGTATGTCACTAGGGGTCCTGGAACCCCTAGAGACATATGTTGTAATGAAATCTGTCAAAAGGGGTCATAGCTTTTCCAATGACCCCATTCGACCCATATAAATGATTATAAAAAGAGACATATGTTGTCATGAAATGTGTCGAAAGGGGTCATAGGTTATCCTATGATCCCTTTTGACCTATATAAATGATTATAATATGTCCCTAGGGGTCCTAGGGCCCCTAGAGACATATGTTGTAATGAGATGTATTGAAAGGGTTTATAAGTTATCTTATGACCACTTCTGATCCATATAAATCATTATAATATGTCCCTAGGGGTCATGAGTCCCCTAGGGAGATATTTTGTATTGAAATGTGTTGAAAGGGGTCATAGCTTTTTCGATAACCCCTTTTGACCCATATAAATGATTATAATATGTCCCTAGGTGTCCTAGGAGCCCTAGAGACATATGTCTTCATGAAATGCATTGAAAGGTGCCATAGATTGTCTTATGACCCCTTTTGACCCATATAAATGATTATAATATGACCCTTAGGAACATAAGTTATTATATATTGGGTCGAAAGGGGTCATAGGATATTCCATAACCCCTTTCTACCCATTAAAACACAAGATATATGTCCCTCAGAATCCTTTGAGCCTTAGGAAGATATGTTGTCATATAATGGGTCAAAAATGGGTCATAGGGTATCGCATGACCTGTTTGGACTCATTGGAACACATGGTTGTCCCTAGTGAGACCTATAGGAACATATATCATCATATACTTTATTAACTTAGGTTACTAATATATATAATATACAATTAGGGTATCCCATGACCCATTTGGACTCATTGGAACACATGTATGTGCCTAGGGGGACCCCTAGGAACATACATCATCATATAGTTTACTAACTTAGGTTAGTAATATATATAATATATAATTATATAATAATATATAATTAGTAATAACTATATATAAAATAATTATATAATAAATTATTATTAGTATTCAATACCATATAATAAATTTTAGTAACTATATATAATAATTGGTTCCCTCCCCCCAAATTATGCTATAACTATATTATATTAGGACTTGATAAAACTTAAAAATTGGTCCCCACTCCCTTTACATTTGAATTTGGTGCCATAATTTTGGAACATAAATTGTATACTTGTTCCCAAATTGGATACCCATTCTCAAATCAAATATCCATTCTCAAATTAGATACACGTTCTCATATTAGATACCCAATCAAGCAAGGTATTACATTTTTGGTTTGGTACCAAGATGGGTGGGAAAAAGTCAAAGCACATTTTGAAACACTTTTACATGTTTCAAAACTACATTTTTTTCACATAACCACTTTTTGACACACCATGATCCTGTACATACCTAGTCGGTCCTTTGGACCCTAATAATCTTGAGGCAACTCTAGGTGTGGCACTTGATGGGAAGGAGAAGACAGTTGTATAATTGGATCCATTTTTTAAGGCATGTTAGATATGGTGGCAATGTTTTGAGGAAAATGGTGTGTAGATAATACATGGAAACCTTAAAATATTGCACCATATGCAAAATAATGCAGACAGGCTGGTTGCTATATTGAACCAAGATTTTGGATTAATGGTGTTAGAATTCTTTAGAAAAACTTAGAGGGGGGGAGAGGAATCATTTATCCAAGGTCTAAATGCCCTAATAATACTTTTTCACCAATTATAGTGAGCCCATTAAACTATTCATGCATCCAAGCTTAAATCAACCATCTTAGCAAGTTACATCAAATCAACATGCAGGAATAAAACATGCAAGATCAACACATGACACAGTGATTTACATGGAAACCCAATTTGGGAAAAACCACTAGTAACATGCTACTCAATTCTCACTCTTTTAAAGTGATTCCTTATTAAAGCTTACAACACATTGTTAAATGTACCTGGTTAGAGGATTTCACCATACTGTTAGGAATGGGCCTGGTCAAAGGAGTTTAGAACATTCACTTGGAATGTCACCCTGTTAAAGGATTTACAACATGGCTATTAAACCAACCTAAGTCCATAGGATTTATACTAACTGTTAAAATTTTTAGAGAGTAACAATAATGGATTTTGATCTGATACAACATACAACATATTTTACAGATTACAGATCACACTTTAGTTCAATCCTTTGCTTGGCTTTAATCACTTCAGCTCTGACAACTTGTCATCCCAAGCTTCGTCTCCATGAGTCTTCTTGCTCATCATACCAATGCAATCATATTTGTGGTCATCTATCAAAATAGAGTATCTTTGCTCTCTTTCTCCTTAGCACCTTCTTCAGCACTTCATGCTTTCATGCTTGACCATCTTACTTTTCTTTGTGACCTTATGACTCCTTAAATAGAAATCTGGAATACCTTTTCCACTTGATTCTCCCTCTCCAACTTTAGGGTTTCAATAGGTTAGGTAGGATACAATGTATCTATCCCATATATTTCTCTTATCTAGAAACTTCATCTACAATCCAATTGTATTCGCCAAAAATGTTTTACATAGTGTTCTGTGACACCAACTCATCATTCTTATCTTCTATCTGATTCATAGAATTTTAGATAAATACCATGTCAGCTCAGATCTGGTGAATCTTCAATTTTCAAAATAATGTAGCAGCTCGGCATTATTGGTTTACTAATGCTTTGCTTCTTTTGTATTACTCAGCACTTGTATCATGCTTGACACTTGATCTTCACTCGGCACATGAAGGCTGCTCAACACCTGAAGACTACTCAGCACCTAAAGACTTCTCGACACCTGAAGATTTCTTAGCACCTGAAGATCACTTGACACCTACTAAAGTTAAACTTTTCTTGGCTTCAACTGAGAATTTGTTTGGCACTAACTAGCTTGCTCGGCTCTCTCTAATGAACTTAGTTAGGCTTTACAAATGACTTAGCTAAACCTTACATCTTTAATGTATTTTAGTGTGCCCATTCTCTATATCGTAGAGTATGACATCAATACATTATTTCATCAATGGCTTAGCTGATCCTTATACTTTATTATAACATCATAACTTCAACCTTTCTCTAGGTGCTCTAGTTACATCTTATTGATTGCCACCTCCTTGTCAATCAACCAATTGATAGTATTTGGATCACTAAAGCAATTGTCATTCTTGCAAGTAGCATGTTTGACATCAATGAAAAAAAAATGATTGAAAACATTCTTTACTAGTTCTATTACTCTTCATTTGTGATCTTTTCAATCATTTCCGACAATCTCTCTCTTTGGCATTGATGGCAATACAAACTGATCAATTGATCAACTTAGTTACCACCAAAATTATATACATTTTATGCTACTTTCTACTTCCTTCTTGACTGCTACAACCTTACTACCAATCTCATATATCTCCATATCTTTACCTTTAAGTTTCTCATAAATCTCCCTCTTTCATAAATATCTCCCTCTTGCTTTGGTATTGATTAGTTTTCTACATATATCTCCCTCTTTGACATAAATGTCAAAGATGTAGCTTCTTTAATATGCAAAATATAAGCTTTGCATCTCATGTTTTCTTCCTCTGTCACCATGCTTGTGACTAATTTGGAGTTTCTACTCCTGCTATCATCCTCTGCATCATTCTTCTGATATTTCGGTGATTAGTTCCTATTGATGCAAGGCAACTTCTTTGTTGCTTTAAACTTCTTGAGTTAGGGCATTATCCCCAAATTGCCTCTAAGATATTCATAAGCATCATTGGGCAATGGTTTGGTGAAGATATCTGCAGTTTGTTCCTTTGTGTGAATGTACTCCTTCACTTGTTTTTGTTCTACCAATTCTCTGACATAGTGATACTTGATTGCAATATGCTTGGTTTTTGCATGCATTACTTGATTGTTGGATATGTTTATAGCACTTGTATTATCACAATACAATATCACAAGTTTGGTTACCTCTTCTTTTATTCCTTTCAATAGATGTGTGAGCCATATAATGTTTGTGCAATTGACTGCTACTGCCACATATTTCGATTCTGCAGTGGACTGAGATGTGCATGTTTGCTTCTTGCTAGTCCAAGTAAGTAGTCTTTTACCTAAAAATAATGCTTCTCCACTTGTGCTTTTCCTGTCATCAATGTTGCCTCCCCAATCTGCATTTGTGTATGCATTGAGTTCAAACTTCTCATTCTTTTTGTAATATAGGCCAAAATCATTAGTTCCTTTGAGATACCTCATTTTTCTTTTTACTACTATGAGATGATTTTCTTTAGGATTAGCAGAGAATCTAGCCACTATTCCAACTGCTAATGCTATGTCTAGTCTACTATGTACAACATAATGTAGTTTTCTAATCATGGATCTGTACATTTTTTGATTAACTTTAGCTGATACATCATTTTTGGATAGCTTATGTCCTATTGCCATTACTGTACTGACTGGTTTGGAGTCTTCCAATCCAAATTTTTTAAGTATCTCTTTGATGTACTTTGATTGTGTCATAAATATACCATGTTTTAGTTGATGTACTTGCAATCAAACAAAAAATTTGATCTCTCCAAACATAGACATTTCAAACTCATGTTTCATTTTGTCAAAAAAACTTTTGCAAAGCACTTCCTTTCCTCCAAACACTATGTCATCCACAAAGATTTCAGATACAATAATATTCTTACCTTATTCTGATTTGATGTACATGTTGTTGTTATCATCAATTCTTTCAAATCCTATTTGCACTAGATACTTGTGATGTCTCTCATACCATGCTCTATGTGCTTATTTCAGACCATAGAGTGCTTTATGTAGTTTACAAACCATATCCCTATTGTTCTCATCAACAAATCCTTTTGTTTTTTCAATATGGACATCCTCTTCCAATATACCATTTAGAAAAGCAGACTTTACATCCATCTGATAGACTTTAAAACCTTTATATGCAGCATATGCAAGTAAAGTTCTTACTCCTTCCATTCTAGCAACAAGAGAAAATGTTTCCCCATAGTTTAATCCTTCTTCTTGAGCATAACCCTTACATACTAGTCTAGCTTTATTTCTAGTAATCTCACCATTCTCATCTAGCTTGTTTCTGAATACCCACTTGGTGCCAATCACATTCTTGTCAACTGGTCTGGGAAGCAAACTCCAGGTTTTGTTCTTCTTTATTTGATCAATCTCTTCTTCCATAGCTTTATACTAGTCACCATCTTGTAATGTATCATATACTATTTTAGGTTCAAATTTTCTTAATAGACATGATTCATTTCTTAGTCTATTCCTTGTCATTGATCTTGCAACTTTGTCACCAATTATCTATTTAGTAGGGTGATGTTTCTTTACATTTTTGGATAATCTTGGTTCTATCCTTGTTTCCATGTTTGATCTTTCAAATTCAGAGTCACTATCCAACTCATTTTCAAGTTGTTCTATATCTCTTTCATGTGTGCTAACTTTAGAGCCAGAATGTGTATTTCCTTCATTCTACAACTCGACTTCTGAATGCAACTTGACATTCACTGGTTGTGACCCAACTGAAACTGAAATTTTTTGTTGAATCCCAATTTGATTGATAGTATCCTCATCAACATGCATTCCTTCATAAGAATACAGAAAGGTTCTGTAGTCATCCATCTTCTTTTGTTTTTCAACTTGGACATCTATATGCTCATCAAAATTTACATTTGCACTTTCCACAATTTTGTCAGTGTTAGTATTTAAACACTTCTATGCTTTACTTCTAGTGGAGTAACCAAAGAATATGCCTTCATCACTTTTTGCATCAAATTTTTCATTTCTAGCATCTTTAAGGATAAAGAATTTGTAACCAAATACTTTGAAATGCTTTGCATTAGGAGAGTGACCATACCATAATTCAAAAAGTGTTGCACTTGTACCTTTCTTGACTTGTACTCAGTTCAGTGTATGAACAACCACACTTATAGCTTCTCTCCAGTATTTTAGAGCAACAATCTTTTCCATCATTCATGTTCTAGCATAATCAATCATAGACCTATTTCTTCTCTTAGCAATTCCATTCTGTGGGGGAGTTCTAGGAGCTGATGTTTGTGTCTTGATTCCTTTGTCATTGCAAAATGTCTCAAATTCATTTGATGTGAATTCACCACCTCTGTCTGATCTCAGGCATTTTAAATTATTTCCTATTTTCTTTTCAACTCTAGCCACATACCACTTAAACATTTTAAAAACATCAAATTTTTTGCTTTAAGAACATAACAGTCATCATCCTAGAATAGTCACCAACAAACAACATTATACATTTATCTCCTTTGTAGCTTTTTACTTCTATTGGACCACATAAGTCAGTATGGACTAACTCAAGTACTTCTTTAGATGTATATTTTTTAGTCCTAAAACTTGACTTAGTCATCTTTCCTAGCTGACATTGTTTGCACATGATGTTGTCAGGCTTCCTCAGTTTAGGTAAACCTCTGACTTTCTTCATTTTACTAATATTGACTAGATTATCAAAGTTGACATGACATAGCCTTCTATGCCATAACAACACATCATCAAATTTTTCAATAAGACAAGAAGCATTTTCTATATCAAGATAAAACAGATTACTTCTTGTTTGATCTCATTTTCCTATCAATTTACCATCCTGGTATCATAGATTTTTGCAGTTTTGTTTCCAAATTCTACTTTGCACCCTACATTGCCTAACTATGAGACACTTAGAAAATTGTAGTTTAGTCCTTCAACATAGTATGCATTATCACATGAAATTTTCTCTATAAGCTTAATGGAGCCTTTTCTTTTGATTTGACATGGAGCATCATTACCAAATCTAACACTATTTACATTATACTGAGTAAAGTTAACAAACTTACTTTTGTCTCATGTCATGTGATGTGAACATCCACTATCTATGATCCATCTATCATTCTTGTTCATACATGTTACCAGCGCTATAGTTTCTTCTTCATTAGACTAGTAGTCCTTTATGGCCACATAAAAAACTTCATCATCATTATCATCGGAATCCTCTTCAGTAATATAACACTTCTTGCCTTTGTCTTTGTAAACTTTCTTATCATCTTCTCTTCTATATTTGTAATTATTTCCTTCGTTATATTCCTTTTTCTATGTACACCTTATAGAAATATGTCCTACTTCATTACAATTGAAATAGATGATAGGCAGCTTACCTTTGAATTTTCCTTTGCCTCTGTGAAATCTTCTAGCTAGCAATGCTTCCAATTGTTTCACATCTTCCTCATCAGTGCTACTATCACTAGATACATATTTCATCTTTCTTCCCTTCCTCTATTTTACCTATTCAGCATCTTTCAGTGATAGCTTGGCCTTGATAGCAGATTCAACATTATCAGGTCTATAGTTGTCAAAGTTAGATAACTCAAATGTAGTGAGTCTACCCACTATACCTTCAAAACTTAGATTGTTTCCTAGCACACATCTTAGCTCTTGTATAGCTGATACTCTAATAGCATAGATAGGGAGAAAGGTTCTTAAGAACTTACTATTAATAGTATCATCATCTAATTAACCACTCAAACATCTTATTGCACTTACCACTTCCTTTATTCTAGTGGCATACTGAGCAACATTCTCGCTTTCCTCAATTTTCATAGAATCAAACTTTCTTCTAAGGCTTTCTCTTTTTTCTCTTTGGACATTTAGATCTCTTCAATAAATTTTTGATAGGGTTTTCTACATCTTGAATGCAGTGTCACATCCTTTGATATCATCAAATTCAGTGTAGTTGAGTGCATAAGCAATCTCCAAAATTGTCTAATTGTGTTCCTATTTGTTTTTCAAATCTTCTGCAGTAAGAGTACCAGTTGGATCAACATGTTTAGTAACAATTAAATTTTGGGCATAATCTCCTATGGATCCAAGATGTAGCTTCATCAAACTTTTCCATACAACAAATTTCTCTTTGTTGAGCTTGGGAACTTCTCTCTTAGGAATTTTGATCTTTTCTGCTTCTAGTCCCTTTAAACTAAGTCAACAACACAACTCTGATACCAATAGTTATAATTCTTTAGAATAACTAAGAGGAGGAGGGGGGGAGGGGCATGGGTGAATCAGTTATCCAAGGTCTAAATGGCCTAATAATACTTTTTCACCAATTATAGTGAGCCCATTAAACTATTCATCCATCCAAGCTTAAATCAACCATCTTAGCAAGTTACAACAAATTAACATGTAGGAATAAAACATGCAAGCTCAACACATGACATAGTGATTTATGTGGAAACCCAATTTGGGAAAAACCACCAGTAATATGCTACTCAATTCTTACTCTTCTAAAATGATGCCTTGTTAAAGGCTTTCCCTATTAAAGGCTTACAACACAATGTTAAATCTTACCTGGTTAGAGGATTTCACCATACTGTTACAAATGGGCCTGGTCAAAGGACTTTTGAACATTCACTTGGAATGTCACCCTATTAAAGGATTTACAACATGCTATTAAACCAACCTAAGTCTATAGGATTTATACTAACTGTTACAATTGCTAGAAAGTAACACTAATGGCTTTTGATCTGATACAACTTACAACATATCTTGCAGATTACATATCATACTTTAGTTCAATCCTTTGCCTGGCTTTAATCACTTCAGCTCTGATAGCTTGTCATATCAAGCTTTTTCTTCTTGAGTCTTCTTGCTCATCATACCAATGCAATCATATTGGTGGTCATCTATCAAAACAAAGTATCTTTGCTCTCTTTCTCCTTAGCACCTTCTTCAACACTTCATTCTTTCATTCTTGACCATCTTACTTTGCATTGTGACCTTATGACTTCTTAAATAGAAATTTGGAATACCTTTTCTGCTTGATTCTCCCTCTCCAACTTTAGGTTTTCAATAGATTAGGTAGGATACAATGTATCTATTCCATATCTTTGTCTTACCTAGAAACTTCATCTAGAATCCAATTGTATTTGCCAAAATTTTTTTACATAGTGTTATGTGCCACAAACTCATCATTCTTATTTTCTATTTGATTCAAAAAGTTCTAGATAACTACCATGTTAGTTCAGATCTAGGAAATCTTTGATTTTCAAAATAATGCATCAACTCAACATTATTGGTTTACTAATGCTCAACTTCTTTTGTATTACTTGACACTTGTATCATGCCCAACACCTGATCTTCACTCAGCACTTGAAGACTGCTCGGCACCTAAAGAATGCTCGACACCTGAAGACTGATCAGCACCTGAAGACTACTCGGCACCTAAAGATCATTCGGCACCTACTAAAGTTAAACTTTTCTTGGCTTCAACTAAGAATCTATTCGTCACTAACTAGCTTGCTCGACTCTCTCTAATGAACTTAGTTAGGCTTTACAAATGAGTTAGCTAAACCTTACATCTTTGATGTGTTTTAGTGTGCCCATTCTCTATGTCTTAGAGTATGACACCAATACACTATTTCATCAATGGCTTAGCTGATCCTTATACTTCATTATAACATCATAACTTCAACCTTTCTCTAGGTACTTTAGTTACATCTTATTGATTGCCTCCTCCTTGTCAATCAACCAATTGATAGTATTTGGATCACTAAAGAAATTTTCATTCCTACAAGTAGCAAGTTTGGAATCAATGAAAAAATAATGATTGAAAAAATTCTTTACCAATTCTATTACTCTTCGTTAATGATCTTTTCAATCATTTCAAAAAAATGGATGAGGTACAGACATGGGGTAAAGAGCTTCAAGCATTATAGTCAATAAATGGCCAGAGGTATCATATGATCGTGGATGTATATAGAGGGGATGAATTGGATAAGATAGATGATTTGAATGAGAAGATTGTTGCTGGTAATAAAGTAATGGAGACATTACATATGGATATACATAAGCTCAAAGATCAAACAAAAGTGCATATTTTGGAAGCTAAGAAGTATTACAATGATGCTTGTGTTAATTTTTGAAGATGAGTTAAGGGATAAGCTCTTGTCTATGTAAAAAATTGTTAAATAGTTTCAAAATACCTTTGAAGAAGATTTGACTAATGAAGACATTAGAAGAGCATTCAAGACAAAGGAGGCATTACTAGAATTGGATGTAAAATTGGAAGACTTTGTGGAGAGTCACATAGAAGTGTGCAACTACTACAATATATTAAAGGATAAGTATGATGCTTTTGATTTTAGGATGGAACCCAAGTGGTGGAGATTATAGAGAAATTCAAGAGCAAGCATCTAGACATAGGTTTAGTACAAAGGGGAAGAAAACCCATAAGCTAGAATTTTCGTTTTAACACTTGGAAATTCTTGGATGTTTTCAACTTGTCACCAAGGTACACTTCTCCAAAGGTGCACAAGGTGCACCTCTCCAAAGGTGTGTCAAAAGTTCTTGAAGAAGTTAGAGGTGCACTGATAGTTAATTGCGAGTTCTAAATTTAGAGCTTTCCATGCACCAAAATGTATTTTGACGGCAGTTTGACTCCTAAAAACAACTAGAGGATGTTGAGTTTCTATTTTTGGAATCTCCAAAGACTCCTACATCATTTGAAATCTTTTTTATTCTTATCTACTCCTTCTTTCTTTTTTAAAAGATATGTAAAGGCTCATGCACCCATGAAATGGTATAAACAAGGGTGGAGTCCTACTTAGCACCTCCTAGAGAGTCAATTTGTATATATTTAGTTTTGTTTTATTAGTTTTTACACATATATTTGCATGAAGGAATATCTCAGTCTCAACACAAATTGAGGAGATGATTTCCTATAAATTGTGGAATTAAATTTGTATTCTAGATCATTATTTTGATACAATAATATATGTTGTTGGTGCTCTCATTCTGAGTGTAGTGATTCTTGTCGGAGTGTGTTATATTTTGTGAATGTATATTCATGGAGTGTAATGGAGCCAATGGTTTTTTTTTGTTATTTTGATTGAGCAATCTTTTAATTTTGGTGTTTGTCATGTGTTTTCAAATTTTGCTAACGTACTTAGTTGGAGAAGAGATCACCTACTATTCATACATAACCTTTTTGTCTTGCATGAGCACACTTTTTGTTGCCTTGTAATCAGATAAAAAGTGAAACATCTTATACTTAATAAATTCCCATCGATGATTGCATCAATGAAATTAGGGAAGCGCTACCCCTATTTTCGTTGTTTACCTACTGATCTTTTCAGAGGCTTAACTTGCAGACGTGTAATTTTTGTGGCTTTTTTCCATTTAGGATTTAATTTTTAAATAATTTTCTTAAACTTCTTGTTACCCTATCTTCAGTATTTGCTTTTACATACTCTTGGTTAATTTAGGAATTCATATAGTTGCATTGTTAAAACTGTATTCATTATAAACAAAAAAAAATACAAACAATATATTTCTTTTTGTGTGGTTACTTATTTTGAGATAACAAGCATATTCAATATCTTATCCAAAATTGGTCAAACCAGCAAAGGCTTCCTCTATAAAATTCACATTTTTCTTCTACTGAGTGGATTCTAGTAGGTTGTAAGATTGTTCATAACCTTGGAGTTGATCCCAAATTAGTTTTTCAAGAGAGGAGTTCAAAAGGATTCCTATCATTAAGCATCATGATAAAAAACAACTTAACATTTATCTATCTACATTTCTACTATTTTCTACTCATTTTTTTTGTTAATTCCTATTGTCCATTTTGTTGTGCTCACAATATTGGATTTCATCTCTTCAAGCAGAGTAGGTGAAATGGAGTGACCATTAAATGTTCATTATGCTCTACATTCTGTTATTAGAGTACACATTCTATTTTGTGTAAATATTAGGTTAAGCATATAGATTTATTGTTGATAGTTGTTTTATGTATAATTATTGTGGTTTCCCTATGTAAAGAAGATGTTATAAGTTACACTAGTTTTTCTTCCACCAATTCAGTCTAATGCTTGTTTTTTTGTAATGAATAACTTATACAAATTTTCTAGATGCCAATAAATTTAATTTTGTTAATAAAAAATCTTCATCGTTTGTAAGTACTAAATATTGGATTAGGTTTTCTTTAATACTAGTTTAGGTTTGCTATTAGTTTTTTGTTCTGATAGTTTTGTATAACAATTCATAATTTTATTGTTGTCTATTTTATAAATTTTCTTTCCTATTCTACAAAATACAATTGAATTCAAGGGATATAAAAAATGCATTCTAGTTTCTACTTATTTCTACTATTTCAATTCAGGGGAAAATAGTGGTATCAGAGCATTGGAACACATTTATGCATGAAGTTTCTGAAGATTGGACCATTTTTATAAAAAATAAAAATAAAAAAATTAGGTGCAATGAATTTTATTTTTAAAGATTTCTACAACTTGATTTCTTTGCTAAATTTTGACAACAAAGTTTCAACAATTATTTATATTTGCAATCTTTGTAAATTGTGTTGCATTTTTTGATTCACAATGTTGTCTATTATTTCATTGATTAGGGAAACATTGTCTAGAAAAGATAATTGGATAGAATGGAATAGAAAAGTAGAAACTATACTTACCTTTAATTATTTGTGGACCAAAATATGTGATGGAAGTACTCATCCTGTAGAACCAATTGATGTTAAAGAAAAATAAATGTGGCTATATAAAAATTCAAAAGCTTTAGCTTTGATAAGAGCTTCTATTAATGGAGAAGTATATTGACATATACAAGGATACACACTTCCTTGGGATGCCCTTCATAATTTGAAAACTTAATTTGATTCTCATTCAGAGTTAGAGTTCATTCAATTACAATTAAAACTATTCAATCTTAAATTGAAAAATGATGATGTTATGAGTCTATCTTCAAAAATTAGAGTCATAAAACAATATGTTGATACTATAGGTGGGAAAATTGATATGTATCTCACAATTTTTATTAAAGAAATTCTTCCAACACATTCTACATATCTAGAGTCCCTTCAAGCACACAACCAATAAAAGCCATTACTTTTGATTTATTGGTTGAAAAGTGAGCAAAGCATGAGAAATCATTTGGAAGAAAACTAGATAATACAAATTAGAATTTGCATCTTTCTCATCAAGGGAAACCTCCAAATAAAACCTCTTCAAAAGGTGGCTATGATGATAGAGGGAAAGGTAGATCTCAATGGAAGAAAAATGATAATCAAAATGATAGGCAATTTTTACGTTGTAAAATATGTGGTAGAAAAGGTAGTCATGAAGCCCATGAATGAAGACTCTCTTGGGATAAAATATAAAGTTTTAATTCAAAATATTTTAAGCACAAAGATAAAATCATAGTTTATAATGATGATATGAGCTTCAAGTGATAAAAGTTTAGGAGCAACTCAATTTGTTTGTGATAGTGATGGTGATCAATATGTTCTTTCTATTTTAGAATGTGCATCTAATTCCTCATGGTATGATAATTGGATTTTAGATACTAAAGCCACACAACATATGAAATTTTGATGTGATTACTTTGAAGAATGTCATAAAATTTATTATGGTCAAATTTACTTAGCAGATAAGTCAATTCTCAAACCTATTCGACAATGAATTATTCAGTTTAAGTTTCCTAATCTTCTATATTTTGTGCTTCATGGTATTTTATTTATTCCTGAATCAAAACATAATCTATTATCACTAATATTGATTAGACATCAAGGAAACTCTATTCTATTAAAAAGATGGCTAAGTTGTAAAACAACAATATAATATTGAAGTTGTATTGACTAGATGTGAGGATGGAAAATTATTAAAATTAAATGGAACTTGTGCTCTTTTTAATTTTTTTGCATATCTTACTGAGGATGGTTGTCTATCTGCTACTAAGTTATGGCATGCAAGATTGGTCATATTTTTTATGATAAAATTCGTATTATGAAAAATAATGGTGTTTATGGCTTGCTTGTTTTGTCTAAATCAAATGAAAAATTTGAAGCATGTATTCTTGCTAAGAAACATAGAAGTTGTTTCCCTTCATCCACAAATAAAATTGCACCTTATTCATTTTGATTTTTGTGGGCATTTACGAGTAACTTTAAGGGAGGATCTCAATTTTGTTGAAAAAAAGATTATTTCGATATGTGGAAACAAGAAACAATCATTATATTGTTAATAATGTCAAACCAATTACTTGTTTGTGAGACAATTGCTTATTTGGTTTGAATGCTATCATTTGTTTAATTGATAAAGAGGATTTGGTCAAAGAAAATAACAAGAGCACTTAGAGAAAAGGTTGAGTTATTTATTATAGAAAATAAGTACTAAGACCAAGTGAGACATGGGCGATATGATGTATTGTTTATATACTTAATGATGAAGTCAATTGCTACACTAGCTAAGTTTGGAAAAATACAAAAAGAAAATTCTATCTGCTAAGCTTGACCAAGTGAATAGTTTGTGCCGAGCAATGATAGTGCAAGCCAACCAAAAAATTAGTTAGTGTTGAGCAAAGTGGAAATATAGTGTTTTCTAAGTAAAGTTTATTTAATGTTGAGCATTAGTGAACTTTAGTATGTCTAGAGTAAATTTTAGATAGTGTTGAGTGATAGTAAACTTGAGTCTGTGATGAGTGAACTATTAGTCTATGCCAAGCAATGCAATGTGTGCCAAGTATCGGAGGTTAGTTATTACCAAGTGACAACAATAAGAAGAAGATCAACGATTCACTGAATCTGAGCCAACAAATTTGATTTCTTGGATTGTGTGAACCATGTGGAAGATAAGCTTGATGAGCTGGTGGCATAGAATTCAACACAAACCATTATGAGACCAATTTGTGAAGGATTGTATAGGAATTTTCGTGAGGGAGTAAAATAGAAAGATGGTTAGCTTCAATGAATCCTACCTAATCCTAGAATGGAGGATTGTGGTTGAGTGGAAAAAGATGTAAATTTTCTTTATAAGGGGATCCAAGGCATGAAGCAAGAGTTGGCATGTACGAGAACCCAAGGAAGTCAAGGTGTCTAGGTGTTGCTTCATATGGTGGCTGAACTATAGAATCTGCAATTGGCATGCAAAGAAGGAAGGCTGAAGAGGATGAATGCTTGAAGGGTGAACAAGCTATCAGAGTTGAAGTGAATGAAGCCAAGCAAAATGGTGGACTAAAATAGAGATCTATAATCTATGAGTGTATTGTGATTTGTTACTAGATCAAGTCTTACTGTTATATTCTAATTATTGTATTAGTTTAGGGTAAATCCTTTGGATTAAGGTTGACCTAACATTCATTTTATAAATTCTTTAACAAGGTGGAATTCTAGTGGAATGACCTAAAATCCTATAACAAGGCTCACTCCTAACAAGGTGATTAAAATCCTTTAACCAGGTCACATTTAATAGGGAGTATAGTAACCTTTAATAGGTTTGACCTTTAACAAGACATCACTTTAGAAGAGTGACAATTAGTAGCAATGTTACTGGTGGTTCTTCTCAAATTGAGTTTTCCCATAAAATTCTTGTGCCATATGTGTGAATGATTCTCTTATGTTTCATGTTTACAATTTTGCAAAGTGATTTTGACCTAGGACAATAACGTACAACTTTAATTTTTGAAAGATGTAATAGATGCATTCAAGGTACATGAAAAGGAGATATATGCATGATTTTTGTTAAGCAATAAAAAGTTTAATTGAGAGTTTTGGACCTTGGATAACTAATTCACCCCCCTCTCAGTTATTTTAAACTATTCCAATAATTGGTATCAGAGTATTGGTTCTTGTGTGAGATAGTTTGAAGGTACTATAAGTCAAAGATCAAAATTCATAAGAGAGACATACCCAAGCTTAACAAGGAGAACTTACCTACATGCCAAAGGTTGATGAAGTTGTATCTAGGAGGACTTGGAGATCATGTATGAAATACCATTACTATTGAACATGTTGACCTTGTTGGAGCCCTCACTATCGAGGACTTAAAAAAAAAGAAAGAGCACAGTCAAGCAATCTTAAAGATTGCATCTACCCTAAGTTATTCTAAGTTTTATGACATCAAGGATTGTGATACTATAAATAATATGTAGGATTCTCTTCACACTATCTATGGAGGAGACTTAGATATTTTGAGAGCCAAATATAAAAGTTGTAGAGGTAAGTTCAATGAAATGAGAATGCAAGAAGGTGAGAACATTGTTCAATATTTCTTTAGCATAAAAGAAGTTGTAAATTTTATAAAGTGGAGAAACTGGTAAGATTGATGATGATATTGTATTAAGAAAAGTATTAAGGACACTTCTACCCATATATGCTATTAAAGTTTCTTCCATATAAGAACTGAGATGTATACCTAGTACTAATTTGACTGTTGAAGGATTGGTAGGTAGGCTTGCTATCTTTGAAATCTCTAATTTTCATAACTTCAAATCAAAGAATGTTGAATCTTCTTTCAAAGCTAAGTTGTCACTAAAAGAACCTAATGAAAAGAAAAAGAAAAAGTCATGTTTCTAGTGACAGTGATATAGACGAGGAGGATGTAGATCAGCTTGAAGCATTATTGGCTAGGAGATTTTATAGAGGCAAAGGAAAATAAAAAGGTACTTGATGCCTATCATATGTTTCAATTGTAATGAAGTTGGTCATATTTCTTCAAGGTTCCCTAAGAAGAAGAACAATAGAAGTAGAGACAAATTTACAAGCAAAAGAGATGATAACAACAAAGATTACAAAGATAAAGGAATGAAATCATGCTACATTGTAGAAGAGGAACCTAATGAAGAATTTGATGATTATGAGGATGAAGTTGTCTATGTTCCAATGAAGGATGAGTTTGATAAAGATGAGGCAACTGCATTGGTATCTTATGTGAGTAAGAGTGACAGATGGATTATTAATAGTGGTTGTTCCAATCACATGACTAGAGGTAAAATTAAGTTCAATTCCCTTGTGCATTATGATGGTAATAGTGTTAGATTTGGGAATGATGCACCATGTCTTATCAAAGGAAAATTATCAATTAAATTGATAGATAAGATCATATGTGAAAATACTTATTATGTAGAGGGATTAAATTATAATTTACTAAGTGTGTCACAACTAAATGGTGTTGGTCATAAGGTTGAATTTGGAAATAGAAAATCCAAGATCTATTATGCCAATGGAGAGTTGATTGGAAATGGAAATCAAAATAGAGGTAATCTTTTCCAACTTGACATGAATGATGGTACTTGTCTAGTTGTACAATTTGATAATGTGTGACTATGGCATAGAAGACTATGTCATGTTAATTTTGATAATTTCATCATTATTAAAAAGATGAAGAGAGTTAGAGGTTCAACAAAACTAAAGAAACTAGATAATGTAATATGTAAACAATTTTAGTCAGACAAGATGGCTAAATCAAGTTTTAAAAGAAAGACTCACTCTATAAAAGAAATTCTTGAATTAGTTCATATTGATCTATGTGGACCAATCAATGTGCAAAGCTACAAAGGTGACAAGTACATTATCCTATTTGTTGATGATTATTCTAGGATGATGATAGTTATGTTTTTAGAGAAAAAATCTAATGCATTTCAAATGTTTAAGTTGTATTTAGCTAGAATGGAAAAGGAAACTAGCAAGACCTTGAAATGTCTAAGATTTGATAGAGGTGGAGAATTTACATCAAATGAGTTTGAGAATTTATGCAATGATAGAGGAATTAAAAGAAAAACTTTTGCACCTAGAACCCCTCCACAAAATAGTATTTCTAAAAGGAGAAATAAATCTATGATGGATTGTGCCAAAACACTCATGATGGAGAAGAATTTTTCTTTGAAATACTAGAGAGAAGTTGTAAGTACAACTATCTATACCTTGAACCATGTACAAGTCAAGAAAAGTATTCATTCAACAACTTTTGAAATATGGTATAGATACTCACCTAATGTAAATATTTTAAGGTATTTGGAAGCAATTTCTATATTCTTAAGGATAATAAGAATGGGAAATTTGATGCTAAAAGTTAAGAAGGTATATTCCTATGCTATTCCACAAGGATTAAAGCTATAAGTGTTTAAATACTAACACTAAAAAAGTTGTGGAAAGTGAAAATATGAAGTTTGATGAATGTACAAAGGTACATGAAGCTAAACCTACAAAAGAACTAAATATTACAAATCTTTTGTGTATTTCTATGATGACATGATTGATGATGAAGCTATGAACCAAGTTTCAAATCAACAACAACAAGTTTTAGTGACTACTAATTCATAGAAAATGAATTAACTGATAATGAAATGCACAATGATTCAGAAGTTGAAAGATCTATGGCTGAAAATAGAGCAGAACCAAGATTGTCAAAGTATGTCAAGAGACATCATCATGCTACACAACTTATTAGAGATAAAGAGGCCAAACCTATGACAAGAAATAAGTTGATAAGTGATACATGCATACTAAGAATGCATGAACCTAAATCAGTTAGGGATGCATTGTAAAATGGTGACTGGAGTCAAGCCATGAGAGAAGAGAATGAACAAATTGAAAGGAAAAAAACTTGGTCACATGTACATAGACCAGAGAACAAGAATGTTATTGGAACCAAGTGGGTGTATAGAAAAATGTTAGATGAAAATGGTGAAGTCACAAGAAATAATGAAAGATTATTTTGCAAGGGGTATGCTCAAGAAGAAGGAATAGACTGCAGAGAAAATTTTTCCTCTATTGCAAGAGTGGAAGGAGTAAAAACTCTTATTTCTTACTTTGCATATAGATATTTCAAAGTTTACCAAATGAATGTAGAATCTGTATTTTTGAATGGTATATTAGAAGAAGAGGTTTACATTGAACAATTTAAAGGATATTTAGATGCTAACACCAAGAACATGGTATGTAGATTGCACAAAGAATTATATGGTTTAAAGCAAGCCCCAAGAGCATGGTATGAGAGACTTCATAATTATCTTATGAAGGTTGGTTTTGAGAAGATTGATGACAATAACAATATGTAGTTGAAGCCTAAAGGTGGTAAAGGTATTTTACCAGCTGAAATTTCTATTGATGATATCATATTTGGAGAACAAAATGTGTTTTGCAAGACATTTGCTGATGAAATGAGAAGAGAATTTGAGATGTCCAAGTTTGAAGAAATTAAATTCTTTATTAGATTGCAAGTGTATCAAATACAATATGGTATTTACATCACTCAATTTAAGTCTGTCAAGGAACTATTGAAAACTTTTGGATTGGAATATTCAAAGCTTGTTAGCACACCTATGGCGACAGGACATAAACTATCAAAGAATGATGATTCAGCTGATGTGAACCAAACTTTATATAGGTCTACGATTGGCAAATAGAAATATGTAGTTCATAGTAGACCTGGCATTGCATTATCTATTGGGATTTTTGCAAGATTCTTTGCAAATCCTAAGGAGAATCATTTGATGGATGTTAGGAGAATTATGAGATATCTGAAAGGAACAGAGGACTTTGGTCTATACTACAAGAAAAATGAAAATTTTGAATTGAGAACCTATATAGATGTCGATTGGGCTGGAAATGTTGATGACAAAAAAAGTACAAGTGGTGGAGCATTTTTCTTCAGATAGAGACTAGTTACATGGACTAGTAAGAAACAAAACTAGATATCTCAATCTATTGCTAAAGCTAAATATGTTGTTATTGCAGTGAATTATACTAATATTGTACAGACCAAAAATTTACTCAAAGGTATGGAGGAAATTACTAAATGCCGATTGGGCTAGAAATGTTGATGACAAAAAAAGTACAAGTGGTGGAGCATTTTTCTTCGAAAAGAGACTAGTTACATGGACTAGTAAGAAACAAAACTATATATCTCAATCTATTGCTAAAGCTAAATATGTTATTGTTGGAGTGAATTATACTAATATTGTACGGATCAAAAATTTGCTCAAAGGTATGAAGGAGGAAATTACTAAACCTATTATACTATATTATGATAACACAAGTGCTATAAACATATCTAAGAACCCTATGATGCACACAAAGACTAAACATATATTACTTGAAGAGAGTTAGTTCAAGACAAAGAAGTGAAGATGGAATATGTGAATACCAAAGAATAGGTAGTTGATATATTCACAAAACCTTTATCTAAGGATGCTCATGAGTATCTAAGAGGTAAACTAAGGGTGGTACCCACATCCAAAGTTATTTAAGAAGCATGAAAAGTACCCTGCATCAACAAAGATGAATGACATATGTTGCACATTGATGGAATGGATCTTACTTTAGGGCTTCCTAAAGTAATCAAAGAGCTAGAATAGAAGATCAGTCACAAGTAAGGTGAAAGAGGGATAACCTAAATTTTTAAACATTTGCATGTTGAGATGACAAGTCTTTGGAATTGTTGTGAAAGAGGGAGATTTTGAATATGCATAGAAAAATGAGATACATCAATAGAAAAAGACAAGGAGTCTAGGATGTTTCTTCATATGGTGGCCTCTAGAGTTTGCAATTGGCATGCAAAGAAGAAAGGCTTAAGAGGATGAATTCTTAAAGGGTGAACAAGCTATTAAAGATGAAGTGCATGAAGCCAAGTGGAATGGAGCACTAAAATAGAGAGTTGTAATCTACAATTAAGTTGTGATTTTTTATCAGATCAATCTTTACTATTACTTTCTAATCATTGTATCATCTTAGAATAAATCCTTTGGAATAAGGTTGAACTAATAGTCATTTTTAAATCCTTTAACCGAGTGGCATTCTAATGAAATGAACAAAATTCCTCTAACAAGGCTCACACCTACTAGGTTAATTGAAATCTTTTAACTAAGTCACATTTAATAGTTTGTATTGTACCTTTAACAAGGTTGGCCATTCATAGGGAATCACTTCAAAATAGTGAGAATTAGTAGCATGTTACTGGTGGTTTTTCCCAAATTGAGTTTCCACATAAAATCCTTGTGTTATATGTGTGAATGATTCTATTATGTTTCATGTTCACAATTCTAAAAAGTGATTTTGACATAGGAAAATAACCTACAATTTTAAGTTTTGAATGATCTAATGGATGCATGCAAGATACATGGAAAGGAGATATATGTATGAGTTTTGTTAAGCACTAAAAAGTTTAATTGGGAGTTTTCGACCTGGGATAATTGATTCACATGCCCTCTCAATTATTGTAAACTATTCCAACTATTTATTTTTATTGTTCATTGATGATTATAGTCACATGACATGGATTTATTTCTTGTAGAAAAAATAAGATGCTTTTGAAACTTTTAAAAGCTTTTGTGTTATGATTGAAAATTGAGCTCAATCCAAAATTGGTAGTCTTCAAACACACAATGGTGGATGATTTATTTCTCAAACTTTTGAAGATTATCTATGTCAACATGGTATTGAACATCATCTAATTATACTAGGTATTCCTCAAAAAAATGGAGTTGTTGAATGAATGAATATATCCATCATGAATATGGTTAGGGAAATATTATATTTTAAAAGAATCAAACTGCATTTTTGGGCTAAAGTGACAAGAACTACAGTCTATCTACATAGTGTACCTCCATCATCTGCACTTCAAAAAGTAATTTCATATGAAGTATGTTTTGGTTATCCTCCTTCTATTCAATGTCTCAAAATGTTTGGTTCCACTTGCTATGCTTTAATTCCTAAGAGAAAAAGAGGCAAGTTGCATCAACATAGTTTTAAATGTTTTTTTCTTGGATATTCTAAATCCCCTAAAGCATATAGGTTGTACGATGAAGATAATAAGAAATTCATGATTAGTTGTGATGTTGTATATTGTGAAACTTCTAAGAGTGCTAAAATTATTGAATGTTAGGTAAATGATATACTTTTTGAGGGGAACCCAACCTATTTAGCCTCACCTTTAATGGATTCACATATGGCATCTTTTCCTCAAACTATCCTCAGTCAAACAGGTCCATCTATGAATGAGAAAGAATAAAATCCCTCAAATGATGAGCATGAAATTGTAGAACCATTGGCCACTATTGAAACATTTTTTTTGGAACCAAAATCATCTCATAAGTCAACAAAATAAGTCTAACCAACTTTGAAAGATTTATGATGCAATGAAATAGGTAAAATAGGTATAAGAAGTTCTTACAAGGTAGGGCTCTAGGCTCAATCCAATTTTGTAGATAACCTATAACCTATTGACTAAAGAAATAGTCTATATCACTCAACTTGAAGGATATGTAGTCAAAGGGAAGGAACATTGAGTATGCAAGCTTGTCAAATCTCTATATGGTTTTAAAAAAGCACCTCATTCCTAGTATGAAAAAATCATAGAGCATCTCTTGAAGTTACATTTTTAACATTTTGAACTTGATGATGCAACTCTTTTTGTTAGAAAGGTTGACAACACTATTGTCTATCATGTTTATGTGGACGATTTAATTATCACTGGCAGTGATGAGAATACTATTCAAGATGTGAAAGAAGAACTGAAGAAGGGATTTGACATGACTGATTTGGGTCATCTTCAATACTTTTTAGGTATCAAGATGGTTCAAAAACCTTATTTTATTTTTATATTACTCAGAAAAAATAAACATTGGTGATCTTTTGTAGAAGTTTGGCATGGTTGATTGTAAGCCCCTTAGTACTCCTATGGAGAAAAATATCAAACTCACATTTGAGGACTCCTCAACATTGGTTGATGCAACTATATATAGGAAACTTGTTGGCAGCTTGAACTATGCTACAACTAGTTGTCCAAATATTTATTTTGTTGTTGAAGTTCTATCAAGATTTATGCAACAATCTAGAAAAACTCATTGGTTGGTTGCCAAAATAATTCTTTGATATCTACAAAGTACTCAACTCTATGGGCTGAAATACTCTAAGACAAAAGAGTTTTATTTTCTTGGCTATTTTGATTGAAATTATGCACGTTACTCAACAAATGGAAAATATATAATTGGTTATTTAATGCATCTTTGGTCTATTGTAATCTCTTGGAAATCTAAAAGACAATAAGTCCCAACTATCTCTTCTTTTGAAGCTGAATATATGGCCACCTCTGAAGAAACTCAAAAAATCACATGGATTAGAAATATTTTTGAAGACATGTAGATACCAAAAGCTTCATCAACGCCACTCTTGATTGATAATCAATCTGCTATCAAAATTGATAAAAATCCAGTATTTCATGATCACACAAAATACATCAACATAAAGCTTCATTTGATTCGACAACATGTAAAAGATGGCAATATACATCTCAAATATTGTCCCACTATAGATCAACTAGCATATATTTTTACCAAGGCATTTACCAAAGTAAAGATTGTGGAGTTTAGTGGAATACTTGGTTTAACCCGTTCTAGTTAAGGGGGTGATGTTAATCACTAATCTTCATGGTTTCTAAGTACTAAACATAAGATTAGGTTTTCTTTAATATTAGTTTAGGTTTGCTAAATTAGTTTTCTATTATGGTAGTCTTGTATAATAGTTCATAATTGTTATTGTTGTTTATTTAATAAATTTTCTTTCCTATTCTACAAAAGAAAATTGAATTCATGGAAAATGATAAATGCATTCCATTCTCTAATTATTTCTATTTTTCAAACCTTGGGCCAACAAATTTGAGCCAATATTGAAATATTCATTTAGTTGAAATGTTACAAAATTAGTATAAAATAAACTTCCCTACAAAATGGAGGTAAATTCAAATACTAAAATAAGTAAAATTATATTTATAGTGAAGAAAATGCCAACAAATTTTAGAAAACCAATTTACCAGCCTTTGATTTGTAATTTTTGCATCTTTATCAATGCATTCATATTTGTTTAATTGGTATCAAAGTATTCAATTTCTTGTCCATTAGTTTCTTTATTTGAGAACATAATTATGAATAAGTAACAAACTATTCATAGAAAGTGAAGCCATCAATGCCAAGTGAAAAGAGGAAATAAGAAGTCATAAAAAGGTTAATTGAAATCATTTTTTCTACATAATCTATCATACCCTTAATTTCATCTAAAAAATTCACAAGAAAATAGAAATACCAAGATCCATTATAATATTTGTGTTGAAAAGGTAATGTACATATCTCACATATCTCATGCAAAGAACTAGCACTGACATCTTTAATAAAGTGTCACCAAGATTTTAAAAAACTATAAAAATTAGCTTTCAAAAGAATCAAGGTTATTCTTCTCCAAAACAAATATTGGGTTAACTAGATTCTTGTTAGATTAAACAAAAATTGTAGTCTAGTGAGATTATTAAAAAGGTCATAGTTAAATGATACATGCTCCAACCTAAAAAGGCACACAAAGTTGAGAGGGAAAGAAAATTTAGAGATGATATTTGGGACAACAAAATGGATTTTAAATATCCATAATTATTTAGGGAAAAAATATATTCATATAAAAGGTACCTCCATTTTTTTTTTGCTTGAGTAACAACCAAGAGAGAAGCAATTAATAGCATAAATAAATAAAAGAAATGTCCCTAATTAAATTGTTGAAAACCAAATCAAGCTATGAAATTTTGAATCAAAATAATGTTACCAAAAATCAGACAACCCTTGAGATACCACATTTGTAATGCCATGAAATATTGTAGCCAAGCTAGCATATCCATACTCGACAGGAAAGAGTGAAACAAAGCCTCCACTCTTTTTGGGCCCCAAATAATTCCATGTAGTCTAACCAAAGAAAACTCACTTGCCCCAATCTACTTAGCCAATCTAGATTTGGAAAGATGAAAATCATTAACCATGTCAAAATTTCATAATTATGTTGTGACTAAAACCAAAATTTGTTAGATGGCCAATTTGGGGCACACACCAAGTGAAGTTGAGGCTTTGTTCTCCTTGATTTATATTTAATTACCACTTGCATCTATAAGAGGTTCAAGGGATAAGCCAATAGACTATTTTATTGATTTTAATTGCTACTTATCATTTTGGTATAGATACCTTGTGACTAAAATATTTCTCTTCTAGATAGATTTATCCTTCTCAAAGCTGACATTAAAAACACAATATATTAGACAAGAATTTTTTTAAGTTCAACAACAAGGAACACTATGTTTCTGAGTGTAATATTTTTTATATATTTACATAAGGAGCATAACATTAGTATGGAAATGTTTTGATTGTTATATCTAGTGAGCAGATACAAAAGAAATATTTGTTGAAAATTGAAACATGATGTATTGAAAGCAACAATTGGGACTAGAGGGTAGTTTTTTGCATTATGTGTAATCATAGGGCACTACCATTCACTTAAAAAATATATTATTAGACTATAAGAGGATGATCATGATAAAGAGATCCAAAGGAGTTTTAGTATCTTTGGCTCCCTTCATCTTGATGATGGATCACTAAGTTTGATCTAAGATTTTAATGCTAAAGCATTGCAAAAAAATTAATCTAGAAACTACCATATCTTAACTTCAATTCCTTACATATTTGACAACTAGAATTTTGATTTCCTTTTAGATTATGATATATTTATTAAAATACATTAGAGTTGACACTCTATTGAGCATATGTTAGGGAATTCCAACTTAATGTAACTACTTTCCTTAACTTTCCAATTGTTGTTTGAAATCAAATGGGGAATTAATTCCACATGCACCAAACATAGAGGATTTCAGGTGTAAGTTCTTCCAATATGTCAGGTGTTCCTAATAGTGTCATCTAGAAAACTTATTTTTAATATATTGAGGAGCTAAGTCTAATCATGTTTGCATAAGTTTATCATAGGAAAACTTTAGAGTAGTTTGCGATGCAAATCTTTAACCACTTAAAGCATGAAGTCAAAGAAAAGTACATGAATTAGATTTTAATGATCATGTTATATTTTTGTGTGCATATTATCATGAACAATGTAGGTAACAATTTATGAGTCAGTTCATGTTTATAAAAAAAAATAACTTGATCTAGGGTATGTGCACCAAGTTTTGGTGCCAAAGACATGACAACTAATTTTTTTTAAAAATTTTACAAAGCATGTATGTGCTATAGCACAAACGCACTATGGCTTGGGCTCCACAACCCTTAGGCTTATGGATCCCAAGCCAAAGCATGTGTGCACTATAGTGTATATGTTCTTTCAAAAAGAATTTTTTTAATAAATGGGCTGAAAACTCATGGCCTATTTTACCATTGCATTTGGTTTTCCATTTCTCACAAACAGTGCACACGCAAATTGAAGAAGTCAAAGAATTTCATAACCCACCTCCTCAAAATGCCTTGTTGTCACTGAAGTTCCAGATCACGATTGTGTAGTATGTTTGCTACTCTTGTTTTTGCATTGTTTTATATTTTTTTGCATTGTTTTGTAATTTTTTACATTAGTTTGTAGGTTTTTTTAATTTTTCTTTAAAATTATTTATTTATTTAGATTGTAGTTGGTTTCTTCTTAGGAAATATAAATAACCAATCACCAAATCGCCAGTTGGATCAAAAAAATCAAAATGAAAACCCTCCACAAGATCCTAATCAAAACCCTCCACAATAAGAGCAAGAAATTTTTCAACCTACACTAATTGGAAGACCTCCTCTTGGCACCCAAGACAACATCATAAATGAAATAGAAAGAGGGGAAAATGAATTAGAAGCACTCATTGGTAGGTTGAATGATTGTGGACAAACCAATCTGATGAGAGCACAATTAGTATCCTCCCTTGAGTCCATTATGACCCATGTAGCTTCGGTAAGTAGTTAGTTGGATATTTGGTGTGTTAGGAGGGATGAAAAAAGAAGATATTATGCAAACAATTAATCAAGATGTTAAATTTTTTTTAAAATGGTAGCATTTGTGCATTGTTTAAAAAGCTTGGTGAACAAAATATTGTTAGAGAAACAAGTAAAAGGTTCCCCATCCATTGGTGCATACATGATGGTATTAGAAATAACTTTTGGGATAGATGGTGGATGGTAGTTGATGCCCCTCCCTACAATAATCACGAGGTTCCAATGTATTTCTTAAAGAAATTATATTGTGAATTTGTCCTTAAGGAGATCTCCAATTATTTTGATATATTAGAATCTCAAGGTAGAGGTGGGGGTCATCATCTGAGAGGCCAGGGGCACATTGTGACCCTAATCTAGTTAGGGCACCTGTTGTCAATCCATAGGGTGAGCATACAATTATTCCTTCAATTGTGAAGGAACATGTAGAGACTAGCACTCTAGGGACTATTAAAGCTTTGACGCACACCCTCATTCATTGCATGAGTCCATTAGTTGAGGAGGAACCTTATGTGCATCACAATCACATGTGAACATCATGTGGATCCTTATCACTAGTATATTTGACCACATTTTTAGACCAAAATTTTTGACCATCTAATAAAATAGAGTTGAATTGGTCGAAATATGCAAGCAAACACTTTTTTTTTTCAATACATGCCTGTGTTGGTCAAAATTTCAACCAACACAAGCTTAATATGTAAAAAGGCAATTTTTCGATGCCCATTATCATTGTAAAAAGGCAATTTCTTGATGCCCATATTGAATATCTTTAACACATGCTTGGGCAGGAGAGCATTCTTGCTAGTTTGACCTACAAATTGGCAATTTCTTGATGCCCATATTGTATATCCTTGATAGGCATGCAGGTGGGAGAGTATTCTCGATAGTTTGACCTGCAAATCAACAATTTCTTGATGCCCATATTGTATAGCCTTGACACACGCATGGGTGGGAGAGTATTCTTGGTACTTTGACCTCTATGTTTCCATGTTTACTAGTATGGATGAGATTAGTCTCGCAAGTTAATCAGAAACAATGAAACAAAGGTATTATTTTGAATTTTCTTTCTTTTCATGTCTACATTTAGCATTTATGTCCATCATTTGCAAGATTTCACACAATGTGTAATACTTCTTACAATGGTCTTATTTATTTATGCACATACTAAAAAATGATGTATGAGAGTTTCATTATTGTACAGGAAAATTGTTGATGTTTTGCAATAATGAAATTTTTTAGTTGTACTAGATTTTCGCCTCAGAATTTTCCATGGTGAAAAAAATTGCATGTTGTCTTTGCTTCTATCATTTCAAAATTGGACAATACTCTTGTGATTAGTAGTGAAGCAATCTGTAATAATGAATGGGTTTCATTTTCTATCTCTTAAAGGCATTTTTGTTTCAAGTGTCTGGTGATCTAGAGATTCTAAGCCATCCTGTTTACTTCAAAAAATCAAATGGTAGTATGCAGGGTGAACACTACCTTTTGTATGGTGATGATTATTTCTTAAACTCTTATTTCATTATATAGTGTTGATGTCATGACATTAACAATATTTAGTTATCAGCATGGCAAGAAACTATTTAGTATTTAGTTAACAAGTGACTGAAATTGTTTGGCTTTTCCAATCAAAAATTAGTTCTCAGTTTTCTTTATATGTACTCAAAATATTAGAGATAAAAAGTGCTCACAAAAGAACTAAGGATAAATTCGACAATTTATTATTGGTCTTCATTCAATGAAGCAGAGAATTGTAGTCTCACGATGCAAGAGAAGGGGGGAATTCAAAAGTATACTATAAACTTTGTCTACAAGTTTGTAGAGCTCTGCATTCTATAAATAATTTTATAATATTTTTATTTATTAAAGAAGATTGGGACATGTATAGAACATGGATGGAAGGATAGTTTCAATGTGGTGTTATGTAAAAGAGTTTATGTGCCTCATCTATGCTTCTTTGTCCTTCATACATTATTATGATAGTTGCTACATATTAAAAGCTCCCATTTTAGTACAGTTAGGTTTATGGTTTTAATGAGATCCTTCATATTATGAAGCTCTTCTTTCCTTTGTATACCCTTAGAATTATGCAGGTTTGCTTCAAAGTCGATGTTGTCCCTTCATATGTGCAGAGTGTAGAAATTAGATGCAGATAGTATGCTATATATTATGCCAATGGATATTCATTTCTCTGTTCTAATTTATCTAAATTAGATATTTTCTCCATTGCTCAATGAATTTTTTGTTTACTTAGTTCCTCTAGTTTTCTAAACTATAGGTTGACCAAAATGCTATTGGAAATTCTGAATATCTAAAAACAAATTTGGGACTAAAAAACTATAGCATCTTAATGGCTTATGTTTCAAAAAAAAATTCCCAGGTAAATTATTATGCTCAGTTGCTACACAAAATTTGTTTTGTTTATGTGTTGTATAAATTATACTTTGCAATGCAACAAAATAATTTGTCAAAGTCATCATTTTCTTTGAACTAGATGATATAGAATGAATCCCTTAAAAATTAAATGACTTACATGGAACCCATAAAAAATCTAGCCTTGCTAAGTACAATTCATACACCCTAGCAAGTCGTATGAAAATTTCAAATATTTCTTGCAGTTGATGTTCTTGAAAGCTTCTATCAAGTGCACAACTACTAGTGACGATTGTTTATCCAGGAATCATGGGCACAAACCTTGCGGTATCAATTTGTAATCTTTCTTTAATCAAATTATAATTTTCCAGTTTCAAATCCTACACAAAATATATATCTACTCAAAATGGTACAATGTCTCTAGAGGGGATTGAGGCCATTTCAGTTTCAAATCATTTTGGAGACTCGATGCAACATAATATAGCATACTAAAATCAAAACATTCTCTTATATATCTCCATAGGTCTTATTGAAGAACTTTGATGCAATTTTTTTAATTAGCCTTACATACCAAGTTCAACACTTGAGATCTTTGTGTTCTATTGTTATTATCTGGCCAGGAATAGGTGGTTAAAAAAAGTGCTATTGTTATTTATCACTACTTCAATTCATAGGGCATTCAAATAATTATACTAAGAGAACTATGCACCAGATTGTTCTCATTACACTTCTCATAGCTAGCTGAAAAGAAATAAAAATTGCAAGCAAATATTTATTTAATTAAAGGTGCATTCTTAACTACTTACTTATCTATTACTCTTCCCAGAGCACCATTCTTTCTTTAGTTTGAGAGGTTGATGGCATCTTGTTTGTGGAATAACTATAAAATAGATTCATAGAACAGAGGACTTGTACAATGCTTGAGTGAAATTATCATTGAATTTTTTTTGGTCAAAGCAGAGCAAAGATTGGCTCATTCAATTTTTTAGTGCATTCATTTGTTAAAAATGAATTCTTGTGGTTTTAGACTTACAATTAACTAGACGATAATGTCATATTAACTTAGTATGTAGTTACCATTATGACCACTAAATTTAGTGCTAAGTGTACTTAATCATTAATGGTTTAGACCATCCAATTGATGATAATTTTAAAGGAGGTAAGTTATAAATACATGCTCCTAGTCTAGTCTTATGTAGATTAGTGCTTGCAAAGTAAAAGTAGCTTCTAAATGAAGGCATTTGATTCTAGTACCATATCTTAACAATTGAGCCACTAGCCCTTTACAGGTTTGAGTGAGGCAGCAAGCTTAATCAATACATCTTGCAAGGAATGGACATTGCATAGCTAAATATCTTTCAAACCAAATTCTTACCATCCAATGAGTATTTAGAGTCATATACATGTTTGTGCCTCTTACACTCATGTATAGGCGATTATTTTGAATATAGCAGTAGCCTCAATTTAGTCTTGTATTGAACAAGGGTGTTATCCCCCATGAAGTCAGGCAGATACCTTAAAGGCATCCTATAACTAAATTAGTACATTGTGGATTCAATTGAACTTGGCATATGTTTCTAGATATTATTTTAATTGAAATCAATTTATCCAAAAATGCTATGGATTTAATGCCATTTTGTGGTCCCCTAGATCCAAGAGGTTCTCCCATGAACATTTAGTGTAGATTTTATTTCATTTTCCTACTTCAGGATAACATTCATCAAGAAGGATATATAATATGACATAGATAACACAATAAAATAATCTCCTATAGAATATTTATATTGTCAAGAGCTTAAAAATGTCTTCTTTGGAGTACAGCCGACTAATGTTGTTGCTTTATATTGCACTTTCCTGAATTTTCCCTTTTCTTTATCGGAGAAGCACTATCTTTCACTTGTAAATATTCCTATTGTTTGGTTTATCCACTAGTGAGCATTAGTTCATAAGTACATTAAATTAACTTGTAATGGAATTTCTCCTAGTCTGTAAAAGTTTTTGATTAAGGCAAAATAGGTTTTGAGGGAACTCTGAAGCCCCATACAACCATATTTTGATAGGGATCTGGTACACCACTGCCAAATAAAAAGACACTGTAGACCTACAACCCTGAACCAAAAAAAAGACAACAGCTAAAACTTACAAGGCATACAAAGAACCAGGCACTCCCAAGACCCCAATAGAAGATGTCAAAGAATTACATCAAAGAATAAGCCTCCTAAGCAAGGACCACAGAGGAGATTTGATGGGCCCTAATAAATTTCCATCTATTTCTCCTTCTTACATTTGTTAGTTATTTTTTCAGGGCGTGTTCCATCAAATTCTCCATCCATTCTAAGTTCTTGCAGTGTAGGAATTAACTATGGACAAGTAGAAGCCTCCAACTAAGGAAGTAGTTAAACTCCTACAAAGAAACAATATTACAAGATAGGAGTCCAAAATGAAGTGGTCACATGAAATGATAAATAGTTATCTACAAACTAGCTTGCTGTAATGGAAAATATTTATTCAGCCCTTGCTAGCATTGGTCCATACATGAAAATTACAATCACCACTCACCATTCCCTTTTTGTTCTTTTAGATTCATTCCCTCCATTGTTAGGCTCCTTTAGGCTAGATCTTACAACAACAATGAAACCCCATTTTTAGACAAAATTTTTTGACCATCTAATAAAATGGGAAGACTAGTACAAAAGGAAATTGAACCATATATTAAGAATATGGATTATGTAACCTAGACATACCAAAATAGAAAATGTATCATACTCTAATAAATAGATCTCTACTATTATAAATATTGGATTAGATTGTTTGAAGTAATAAAGGTGAACTAGCTAAATAATTGGCTAATAAAACATGCTTTATTGCTAGTGAGAAGCATTAAAAACTATATTAATGGTATGTTAGCCTGCACACCGAGATTTTTGGTTAGTTCAACCATGGAGATTCCTAGGGTCCTATCAAATGGGTCATACTAGACAACCCTTCTATTCTACAGACCTCAATGGGTGGTCCACATTGATTGTCCAAGAAACTACCTCCTCAGGGAATTGGCATAGCAAATGCCTATGTACCAGCTTTTGGTGCCTTCTACATTAAAGAAACCTATTTTGAAGATATTGGCTAAAACGTTGGTTTGGTTGCCTTCTAGGATTTCTTCCACATCTATGGCATCTTCTGCCACTTTGGTGGTGTTGGTTTAAGTAGCCTCGTACAAAAGCAGTGTAAAAATCACAACACAGACATTCGGCACTACCCCAATTTTTGAGGTTGTTACACCAAAGCAACGAAACTATGTCTTGTATTGCCACTAGGCATAACTATGAAAATTACTTACTCTATGGAATTTGAAATGCTTTTAGCTTGGTAGATTGAATTTTCGTAGATTGATTACCTTGACAATAGATTAGTTTTTTCAATGTTAATTATGTAAAAGCTCTTGTGACAAATTTTAATTTGACATCTCATTTATTTATTTATTTTGGCTTGATAGTTTAGGCACCAAAAGGTGAAAGGTATAAGGAAAAAATACAAAATTATAACAAACACCCTTCTGCACAACATTACAAATGTAGTAGAGCAATGAAATTTAAAAGTTAGATGATAAATCAAACATAAGAATAAGAGCATAATGTGCCACATACGCTTAATCAAGTACAATAAAGTTTTTACTAAAAGAAAAATATTTTAAACACTAAGGCAAATATCATTTTACCCATGATAATCTTCTAAAGACCCATATGATGCTGATTATTAATTTTATTATTTAAAAATTGCACAATAAATATCTATCATTACAATAAGTTTAGCATTCACATTGAGGTAGTAATATGATATACTTGTGAAGATATACTAGTAATTGTCCATTTTCTTTTTTTCAACTTTTTCTTTTATTGATATTGTAATTTTTTTTGTTTATGATTGGATTGCTAACTTAGCATAGAAATAGCATGATTTTCTTTTCCAGAATTGAATAGAATAAAACCAAAAGTAGAACATTTAGAAAATAACATTATCTTGTAACAATTCAAACAACTTGTAACATGTTAAAAATGCCACGTCTAGGACAGGTGTAGTGGTATTGAACAAAGGGTAGCACATTCAGGAAAAAAAGCATAATCCTGTGACAAATTAAACAAGCAAAATCTTACAAAGGTAAAGCAAAAATTAAATTTTACATGCCCATGTAGGCACTCTTCAAACCACATGTACTCTGATTAGTTTGGGATAGTTTTAGCACACGTCCACAGATGGCCATGTTTGGATTTGACAATCTAGATATGTATATATACATGTCTATGTGTGCACATGCATGGATGTGTGTGAGAGAGAGAGAGAGAGAGGAAGAGGTTCGTTAAATTTGAATGAAGGAAAACATTAATATTTAATTAAATTTGAAGATTGATAGATAACTGTCTATCATTTTGATCATCTTTTAAATAAAAAACATTCACTCCTTATTTATATGTTGAAAGTAAAATATCCTAATTTATATGTGGTGGTTTTTCTATTGACCTTCTATATCATCCAAATTTTATTGTTTCAAATTTTCCCTTTTGATATTTCAACAAAGCTCTTGATTTATGTTACAATATTTCTCAACACTACTTACAGGCTTATATTACTAGTCTACCTTTGATGGGCTGATATCATTAATCTGTGAAAATATCCATGATCTGGATTCATGTATTTGGTCACATATCTATATCTACTATAATATCATATTATTTATGTTTCCATTAACAATGTTACAGATGAATTCCATAGTCCTAGTGTGATTACCATAGATCAAACCAGGATTACTGTTGTCAAAATAGTTCTAGATTTACAGGTCTACCGCCTATCTATGTTATCCTACATTTTGGGGATGGGGTAGAGTGGGGACAATAGGATTTTTTTTAGGGATGGGGTAATGGGGGAGCCTATTTCTTAGGGATGGGATGGGATGGATATTAAATACAATAGGAAAAATAAAAATATAGAAAGTCACCAAAGTGATGTAGTTAAATGTAGAGGTGGTTGAGAGCAAGAAAATAATAGGTACCAAAGGTAAATATAGTTACATGATATGAAAAATATCTTGGTAGGTTAGAACAAGTAAATAAATGGGAGTTTGAATAGGTGTGTAGATTCTTATAACTAAAACTTGCATCCAAGAAATTGTGCTATCTATAGAAACTCTGACTATGCTACCAATTTCTTTCCTTATAGTGTAATGTGATAGCAATTCAAAAACACTCAAAATCTTGATTGTACTATTTCCAATACAAATCCATATGTTGACTAATGGGAATTTCACATTGTAATACATCAAGGTATTGCATAAGTGATAAAAGGATATATATAGCTTGATTTGGTACAGGCTAAACATGAAAGTGCCACCTGTCAGTAGGTACATTAATATAAGGAAACATAAATAAAAGAGAATATCAGCATTTGTTAAAGTGAATATACTAGTCCGAGCTATGGTTTGATCTCTACATACATTTTGCATTGAGAAGTCCCCAAGACCTAGTCCACCATCTTGAAGTTGTTTTATATCAAGTGATTTCTTAGATTTTAAGGGTACTTCTAGGAGTCAACCTGTTAACATGCAATTCTACTAATGAACAACAATCTTCCTTGAAGCTTCTCAATACCTTTGTAGGGAAGGAAGCCTTCAAGCTAGTTGGATAGTTCATCCGCAAATGTCAATAGTCCTTGGTTTAGTCTATTTCATTTCATATGATCATCTGAAAATTGTGTCACTCTAAGCTCTCAACTATTTCCTCTTGATTGATCATTTGATTACTGTTGAATGAGAGCTTTGGGATAAGCTATAGGCATCCATCAAAGCATAAAGGATTTTTTCAGATAGTGTAGATGAAGTAGTAGCATTTTCCTTGGGAAACATGCTTGCAAAATGGAAGCATAGATAAGTCATGTGAACTGTTTGATAGGATACCTGAATGTAATGTGGTCATCAAAACTCATGGTTGTTGGATATGCACAAAATAGATATATATTGAGAGAATATATTTTTTTAAGTTGCAACTACCCTGGTAGACATGCATACAAAATGTGGAATCCTAGATGAATAGTTCAAATAAATCCTCCTCTTGGAGGAAGGCTACAACAAAAACATAGTTCAATTGAATGGTCTATAGATACCATCAGGATCAACATTTTGAAAATCCATCAAGATCCTATTAAACCATGTGTTTATGACTGCATGGCAACCTGCACACAACATGGCAAGGTAATATACAGAATGGTTTTTTGGCATCTATGGGTATCTGAAGAGTAAAAAATTCCCTGATAGAGTTGATGAAAATGCTTATATTAGTATAAGAAAACTCTTTGGTTGCTATCTTGTCTTGTCAAATGTCTTGATATAGAGTAGTAGAATCATTGCTTAGGATGCAGACTAGCTCTGTAACAGCCCATTCACTCAAGGAATATGGACCAACACAAAGACGCTAATGAGAAAAGTCCACCTAAAATTATGGTTGTATTTCAAATTGGATCAAGAGATACAATAGTATGGATAAAAACCTTATGTGGGAAAAGCAAGGTCAAATTCACATTTTGAATTTAAATTAAAAATCATGTCAAATGCTTGTACCAGTATAAATTGAATTTTTTTACAGAAAAGTACAAAGCAACCATACATCATCAACTTCACAAGAACACCCTATTAAATTGATTAATTATTAAAATATAGCATACTTTACGATAGAAGACTATCCATCTACACTATAATTGTCACTTCCAGAAACAAGATATGAATTGTGACAAAAGGACATGTGCATCTAGAGGTGAGCTTGAAAGAAGGCTAGTAGTATGTTTGCATAGGGATTTTATTATTTTAATCTCTTGCTGAATCATTGAAATTGTATTTTACATGTGTATAGTACCCTAGTGATCAGAATGTTCAGAATCTTTGCTACCCTGCTAAGTTGAAAATTATATCTTAAGAAAATATTGTAGTCCCGATGATAAATACATAAACTTGAAGCTGAAGGTGGGGGATAAAGAAAGTGTCAATTTAAACATCTATAATAAAACTATAGTTATCTTTCCTAATAAATATTGGTGTATTATTAACAATGACTTCTTGTAAAAAGATGTAAAATGAAATTCTAGAAATGGTTGTAACTGCACCAAAATGGTTAGCAATGATTATTTATTAGATAATAAAGCAATAAGAAATGTTCTGTGTTCTTCACTCTCTCCTTAACATTTTTATAGCATTTAGCATTTTTCTAATAGTTTTGCCCAAGATTAAGCCTTCTTAGCTTTCTATGCCATTTACAAAACCTTCAACAAGTTATGTGCCTTATTGCAGAATTGCAACGTTATTCTATGGGATTTGATGTAATAAGACCCTGTGAAGGTCCTTTTTGATATGTTTGTAATCATTAAAGTTCAAGTTGTAAGCCATTCCTGGCATCAAGATGAAAGGAAAAGGGTCATTTATGTAATGTAGTAAAATGTCATGGGCAAAGGGAGTCCTAGAATGTACTAGGTTGATAAATGGGGTCAAAGAGTCATAAAATGCATATCAAATGCAAATAAATGCAATGTAATTTGAAAATATCTCAAAATGTTGCCAAACAAGCCACATATGGCACTATGGTAGAGTCATTGGATTAAGTGAAGGTTTATGAGTCTTTTAATCATTAGAAAGGTCAATTAGTCTCAAAAATGTCACAAGAATTGAGTCCTAAAGCCTGAGGTTATCATAAAGGACTATTATTAAAGATATTAAAAATTGTTCTAAACTATCCCAAGATAGTTAAAGGGAATTTGGTCAGTTTTAGGGAGTTAGGAAATTTGAAAAAGGGAAAAAGAAGCTTATATGAACATGATAGATGAATGTGTAAAGGTGTTTAGGAGATTTCATTGTGATAGACCTAGAAAATCAATAAAAAAACTTTGTATTTCGTTGTTATAACTATCACAAAACAATGACTATGCAATTTGGTTGTTTTTAATTGGTGCAAGATTTATTTCACTTCAAAGATTTTCTTTGAATATGAAACTGATTGAGAAGGTTATTTTGTAAGTTGATTTTATTTATGAAAAGTCATTTGTAAAGGATTTTGCACAAGTAATAAGAGACTATCATTGTCACGTGACAGAACTTGACTATCTGAGGCAGACTCAATGAATTTGATCCCTCCAACTATTGTATTATATATGTAGCTTGTGGAAGAGGGGTTGCTAATATATTATGCACCTATTTGATATGATTTTGTGTAGAGATATGTAGGGAGATTAGAGACAAAGATCTTTGAATGTGACAGGGTGTTGTTTGAGGGTCACTAGGTGAATGAGATAGTTATGATTTGGGAGATTCCATCCACATGAGGGGTATATTTTATTGCATATAATGTCAAGATTGGACCAAGAAAAGGTGTTGGATCCATTGTAAGGATCAAGAAGTGCTTGGAAGGGTTGATGTTCCAAATAATTTCAACATCCAACCTTTATAGACGTTTGAGTCCTAAATTCATGTCCCTTGATGTAACCACCATGACGCCAAACTTGCATAAGCTAATTTATTTTTAATTAAGTGAAATCTGAATTCTTCTTTTGACCCTTAGGCCAACCCACTTAGGCCTATTTTTCAACAAATTTCAATTGCAATTATTTCATGGTTGAAATTGTAATGATCTTAGGCTCACAAGTTTTTGAGATTTACCCATCTTTTGAGTTCACATGTTCTTGATTGAAGATTGCATTAATATGTTTCAATCTTTTAGTCATCTTCATTAGTTGATGCATTAATCTAATTAGTCATTGCTATCACGATTAGTCATGGCATGCAACTGTTAGCACCTAAGTAACTTTTAGCTTGTGACATCTCTTTGAGGCATTTTGCAAATAACTAAGATACATTGTCTATAAATTCACATTTTTCAAACATCTAGGCCTTCTAGAAATTATACAATCATTTTAGTTACATTTGAAAACATTAATCAACAATTTCTATATGTGCAGATATAAACATTAACTACAACATGTCCAATTTATTTGCAAGTATATTTTCCTATGAAGAAAGACCACGCTTGACAATATGAACCCAGAACAAAATAATGAGACAATGGCTGCATTGTGGGCTCAGTTTCGAAGAAAACCTAATAAATGTTATAATCCTTGCAAAAAGTGTAAGGGCTTAAAGAATCGAAGAATTCTAATCACAATAGCCCAGAGTCATTGTAGGGAATATGGTCATGTTGAAGGCGGCCACAATTTTTGTCCATTAGTGAATGTGGATTTCCTACTAGAGGAACATAGAGGTGTGAATATCCAAGCTAAGGATAACACTCCCATGAAAAAAGATGATAATGTTCCAGAGGACATGATTGAAGAAGATGGTATTGGGGTAGGTGATGAAGAGGCTCACAATGATGGTACTAGCAAATCTGATAATAATAATGAAGATGGTCTTGATATACCTTTACTTGAGAAGGCACACGAGCTCTTATACAAAGGCTCCCAAACAACTCTACTGTCTGCTATAGTGTTTTTGGTGAACTTAAAGGTTATGAATAGTATATCCAATGTAGCAATGTCACGTATGCTAAGGTATGTCATTTTTGTCATCTTCAATGTTAGCATACAATTACTATTCATTATATTAACAATGCATATATGTTGTTGTAGGTTGATTAGTGAGTTTTTTTTACCACCATCAAACATTTTTCCTCATTATCTAACATTATGGATCAGATTGGAATGAAGTATCAAACAATACATGCATGTCCCAATGATCACATTCTATATCATAAACAACATGAATTTGCAACAGAATGCCCTGATTGTCATGTTAGTAGATATTGATCAGATCAAATAACAAAAAAAGTGCCTCACAAGGTTCTTTGGTACATTCCCATTATTCCACGACTTGAACGGTTATTCAGGTGCACTAGCTTGGCACAATTTATGTATTACCATATACGCAATATAAGTCAGGATGACATTATGCAAATGCCTACTGATGGTTCTACATTTAAAGAGATAGAAGAAACATGGTCACACTTTATAGAAGAACCTTGTAATCTGAAACTTTCAATGGCAGCGGACGATGTCAATCCATATGGAGATATGAGATTTGTTTACTCAATATGGCCTATTTTTGTTATTAACAATAACATTCCTCGTTGGATGTCCATAAAGAGGGAGCACATAATGTTGTCAATGATTGCGCCATGTATTTTTTAATTTTATAGTTATCTAAATTAATTTATAAATAGTGCATGAAAATGGTTATAATAATTACGTAATGTTTATGTTCATTCAATTGCTATGTAAATACCAAGTTAAAGATATGAACGTGTATACTGAGCCCTTAATTGATGAGTTTTTGAGGTTATGGAATGGAATCACTATGTATGACATCTCTAGATCGATAGGACATCGACAATTTCAATTTCATGCAATGCTTGTATGGACAATACATGATGCCCCTGGGCTAACTCATTTTTGTGGTATGTTATAGTGTTAAGATCACATATTTTTGGTCTATTATAGTGCTTACACATTACTATCAAATGCTTAAGTTGTGCATGATAATTGTACATGATCCAATTAGACATGATCTTTTAGGTCTTCAGAAAAAGGGAAAATTTGCATGTCCAATTTGTGGTTTGAAGATGAAATGTTGTCATTCGAGAAGTTTAGGAAAGCAGGTGTTTGATGAGTTTAGACACTTTTTTCACAATAATCATAGGTATCAAATTGTTGAAAAACATATTTTCAATGGGAAAGAAGAGACATCGTCAAGGCCATGAAAAATGACACCTCATTTATGGAAGTTAAAATATGATCGACTAAATCGTCGAGGTAATGTCCAATTTGTTGTCCGAAGTTTACAATTCGTATTTTGATATTGTCTTATATTTACTAATGTTGTGATTAATTCTCATGAAGGTCATCAAGGTATCAATGACCAACTTCCTAGAGGAATGAAAATTTATCCTACTCAATTTAGTACGTTACCATACAACAAGGATCTCTCAATCGCGCATTTGTTTGATGCTATGCATATTGGAAAGAATGCAATAGAGACACTATGGAAAATGTTGGATGGAAGGCATGATAGAGAGAAAATTGCTAAAATTTGTACTGACATTCATGAATCCTATCATGTACTAAAAGTTTTCATTGAATCAAATAGGAATGGAGATCGCATAAATACAAGTGCCCTTCCTTGGTTATTAATGGAGCAACAAAGTGGTGCATTAAAAGAAGTCATAAAAAAACCAAAATTTCCAATAGGATTTGCTACAAATATAAGCACTCTTCTATCAAAGAAAGGTGATTTTGGGCCAAGGTTGAAAACACATGATTGGCATACCTTCCTCAAGGTAAGTCATGTTTTTTATTTACAGTATATTTGTAAGATTGAATGTAGTACCAATTGCATTATTTAATAATATATTGAAATGATCATTTTTTAATGATTGTAGTTCATCCTACCTCTATCCCTTCCACAACAATTTGACAATAGTATTAAACAAGTTATATATGATCTTGGAAAATACATGAGGTTAGAAGTATTTTTTCTTAGATCTGTAGCTTTTTATCTGAAATCTATTGTATAATTTTATTTGAAATCTTCTTTATGTGTTTTTGCGTGTTGAATCTCTTTTAGGTGGTTATCATCAAAAGAAATTGATAAAAAAGATATAAAATATTGGAAGAGAAAAATTCCACAGCTTATGTGTGAAATGCAAAAGTTTTTACCTCCAACATTTTTCAATGCTCAAGAACACTACCTCATACATCAAGTTGAGGAGATTGAATTGTGTGGACCTATACAAGCTAAATCAGTGTGGATGGTTGAGAGGCACTTGAAATTTATGAAGGGCTTGGTTCAACAAAGAGCATGTCCTAAGGGTTCTATGATAGAGGGATATATGATATACCAGACCATGGTGTATATCAGTGAATATCTTCCAAATTTTACAGCAGGTATCCATGTAGATCGCATTTGGGATCCCAACTGTAATGACAAATTCAAAGGGGAGTACTTGATGGGGAAAGGTAGATTGAGAAGGGTGAGAGGTAATTATAAGTTTTTTTTTTAAATTTAACAATTCTTATCCATCATCAATATATATATATATATATATATATATATATATGTATGTATGTATATATAAGTTGTTTCTAACTGGTGTAATTATTTTCTTTATAGTTGGTCATGAGAAGGATGCACTACACTTGTGTATTGCAAAAAATCTTGGTTGGATGATAGTATGGATTGAATAGTCTCAAGAAAATGGTCTCTCATTAACATGGGATGGTGTTGCATCATTGGTTAAAGAAGCTCATCGTAATGGAGATCTGAATGTTATGCCAATGGTACTTGATCTAATATATGGCTTAAGAGATATAAAGGTATGCATAAGATTACTAATCATGAGAGATAAGTTTAATATCAACTCACAAATCAATGAGAAGATTATTGACATGTTTGAATAATTGCAGGTCAAACACCACAAAGCTATGTACTACCATGGCTATAAATTCCACACAAAAAAGTTAGATGAAATGAAGAAAATGTGTGATTCCAGAATAAGTGTTGTCTTCATGGTCACCAATATTTCATCTAGAACTTACATACATCCTCAAAAATCTAAAAATTGATACTATGTCATTTTGGATGATATAATTAAGTGCAACTTTAATTCATTCAAAATAGTTCTATTCCTCATCAAATGGTTTTGGTTACGACTAAATCGAAATGATCCCGATAGAACTGTTATTGAACATGATAGTGGATTTACTATGATTAATACAAAGTCATTTGAACTAATCGGAGATGAGCCCTCTATTCTTCCAAGCCAATGTGAGCAAGTGTTTTACTTTGGTCTTCCACACAAACTAGGTTGGTCATTTTTTGTTAGACATGACTCAAAAGGAAGGCCAATAAAGTATAATGTGATCGAAGAAGAAGATATTGAAGAAGCACAAGAGGAAGTAAATGATTATCAGGAATGATAGTTACCCAGTGATGAAGAAGAAGAAGATGGTGATGGTTTTGGTCATGCTAACGATAATGGTGATGATGATGATGATGATGATGATGATGTTGATGACGATCATGATCATGGTGATGAAGATGGTGATGATCATGGTGATGATGGTCATGATGATGATAGTGATCAAGAGGATGATGATGGTAATGAAGATGGTGGTGGTGATGACGACAATCAAAGTAACAAGTGTGATGATGGTGATGATGATGATGATGATGATGATGACATGGATGAAGATCATGATGATCAATGAAATGTCCAAGTAGGATCAATGTCAACTATGATGGGGTCTTATATGACCAAATATTTCTTTCCAAACCATATGTGCACATATAGACATTAAGTAGAACATGTCAAAAAAAAATTTAGATATAAACATTAGTTATGCTAAATTTTTAACTTGAGACAAATGATTTACATATACAATCTACTTTATTATTAATAATTTTTTTAGTAAGTCTATTACTTTAATTTCACTGCTGATTTCAAAGACTTACTAATTTTTTTCACAAGGCGATATGGATGCACCATCTTAGACACCTTCAATAGAGGTAAACATTAATTATTGTAAATTTTAAATATGTTCTTTTCTTTATGGCTTTGGAGTTATTTTGATGAAAGTATATGAATATTTGATGTCACAAATGATAGGAAAAAGCTATAATGATCGTTGATCAAATGCAATCTGAAATACGGGTGTCATATCTACATGACATTGGCCTTAGTACTGACCCTATATTCATCACCCAAAAAATTACACAAAGATAGACTGATGAACTTGTTAACATTATCATCAAGAGTGACAGAAGTGAGGAGAAAGAGGCACTGAGAATAGAATTGGACTGTAGAATCCAATCTTTGAAGGTAAGCAGTAATTCAACTAAAGCAGTGATAGAAGTTCAATAGATATTAATATTTTATAATATCTTATGGATCATGATCTCTAATTTTATGTTTTCTTGTATAGACATATGTGCCAATTGCAACATCACATGGTGAACATGGTCAGGGTTGTTGCATAGTACCTTCATGTAAGTAACACTTTATTTGTTTTGATCAACATTATAACACATACCTTTTTCTTTGTGGACATTTCTTGCTAGTATCTCATTTGATCTTTATCCATTGCAAATGTCTTTGCTAACAATATTCTATTCGTTATCTCATGATGAAGTGCGTACTCCTCCTTCAGTTGGTGATCCACTATTGTTTGTTGCATTGTCGGTAACAAGGACCATGTAAACATCATCGTCTATGCCCACTAGAACTGGTAAAACCTTGTTTTGCTATATTTTGTAATGTGCTATATTTTTTAATGTCTTTCTACAAGTTGGTGAACAACAAAGTAGCATATCAATGCTTAAATGATGTCTACAAAAGCTTGCATACACACACCACACATACATACATACATACATATATATATACCCACACATATAGAGATATGGACATAGGCAGTGAGGTAGACCAACAGAGAGCAGTACTAAAATTGTCATTTAATTGTTATGATGTTTTAGTTGATAGACCAATAGAGAGCAGTACTATTAAAGTTGATCCATTTCCTGGAGCAGTTCATGTGATTAGTACTGGTTCATATGAAGGGACATGGTTGCTGAATAAGAAAACTATGTTTCCATTAAAAGAATGAAAGCTTCCAGGTGCTTTAAAATTGATATTATTTAAAGTCTAAATTTAGTTTACTTTTACATTAATCATTTTGGATTGATAAATCCTTTATGTTTTTATAGGTAATAATGCTTTCTTTGAACATCTTTTTCATATGACATTGAGACTATTTGGACCCACCATACCTAAAAGGTATGTAGTTTCATATCATTGCTACATAATTTTTCTTTTCTTCTATTTATTGTAATATATTAAAGTTATTGATCTAAGAATCTATTTGTTTTTAAAAAGGTGGAATTTACAAGCTGTGGAATTAAAAAATCAGCTAATTGCATCTACTAAGGAGAAATTTGGAAAAAACATTTTTGACACTAGCCTACTTCTGAAAAGAGTAGCAAAGCATATAAAGACTATGAGGGATCAATATAAAAGGGCTCTTAAGCATAACCAAAAGTACAACCATCCTCCTATGATTCCACCGATGGAGTGGAATGAAATAATAGAAGATGCAAAGGAGAAAAGGCTATGTGAAGATAGAGATAATGAAGTAGCACAGGGCAAAAAGAGGTATGTCATTATAGTATTAAGTACATTGTAATCATGGACTAATTATTGATATTTGTAAATATATAATCTAAGATGTTTGAAATTGTTCATAGATTGCAGGACACATCTGTGGCTACAAAAGCGATAGTAGAAAAGGTTGGCCAACACAAACTTGGCTCTAGTGTCTATATGAATCTCTAGTCTTGACTTGTAAGTAGAGCAATGAATTTTTTATTTTTTTAATATAATGTTGCAAATAGTTTTTTTTAATGAAACCATACATGGAAAACTAATGTTATGAAGCAAAAAACATAGGGCACAGATTTCAATGTGGAGATCACAGATGAAGATATAAAAATTTCCTTGAAAGAAGGCTATAAAGTTGTGGTTGCACACCTACGTGAAGAATCTGTAAGCCTTGCCCAAGAATCCAATGCACCAAATGATACCTCACACATAAATTGGTCGGATGAAAAGTAAATGAAATTAAATAATTGAGAAGATTCTTTTTTGGTATTAGTTTTAAACGTAAATTGACTACATAACAATGTGCATAACATTTTACTGCAGCCTTCATATCCTACCACAGAACCTGCTCGTGACGAACGCCATGATATGCATTATAGTTGTGGAGGTATTAATTTTCTATTGGAAATTAATTATGCAATTATGAATAAAATTTAACATCTTTAATTAGAATTTGACATGTATCCTTTTTTTGAATATTTCAGAGCATGTTGAACATCATGCTGAAGGAGTGGACCATGTTCCAAGTGTTCAACATGTTGACGCAGTGGCAGATCAAAATGTTAATATACATGATGTGGGATTTTCAGGTAAGAAAAATGAATTTTATGTTGTACTTGTACTTAATTATAGACTTTTAATAGTTAGAAAAAGAAAAAGAGTATGCCAATTTATCCCATTCACTTATTCTTGCAATAGAGCCCCCTTCAGTGTAGCAACCTCCTGCTCCTCCAAAGAGAAGGAGCCATCATAATTTGATATTACACATGCTAGAAGAGGAGGAGAATGATG
>CM053793.1:280739590-280782090 GCA_028749045.1 Cupressus sempervirens | reverse complement strand
CATTGTATACAACCTTAAGGATGCTACTCCATCTCTAAGAGTTCTAACGATTGCTGGAAATGGTATCACTCCAAAAGTGGCTCCAGTTTTGGTTGCATGCCTTGCTGAAAAAAGCTTGTTGACAAAGTTTTTTGCAGCACAAAACAAACTCAAGGATGATGACAATCATGACATGAAAAGAAATTTCAAAAGGTCATGAGTAGCTTAGAGTGCTTGATTTGAGTACTATTGCTATCTCTAGAATTGGGGCTAAGGCTACTACAGAGGTTGTTGCAGAAAACCTAATTTCAATTGGCTTTTTATCTATGGGAATTTCATTACTAAAAAATGAATTGAGATGGTAAAAAATGTGCTAAGAAAATTAAGGTACCAAGGGCGAATATTTTCTTGGAGTACTATATCAATATAAATATAATGGTCACATGATGTATCAATATAAAAATGAGGGTCTCAGTGACAGTGACTATGAAACTGACAGCGAGTTAAAGTGGTATGGCATTTATGATTAAGAGCACTGCAAGAGGTTTCAATTTCAAAGAAATTTGGAAAAATTTGTTGAGTCTTTAAACACACATCCCAATTCTCTTTAGTGAGACTAAAGTTTTTTCACTTGTAATAGTCTTATTGTAGTCATTTTTTGGTTCCTTGAATAGATAATCAATGTGGTCTTTTTTTTTTATTTGAACATATAGTCATCTTTTGGTTCCTTGGTGGTGGAGCCCTATTTTATATGATGCTAAACTTATTGACTCTATTTTAGAGTCCTTGAAGAATTGTCTGATATCAACTTCCTTAACAGCTCAAGGAAGGTTACCAATATATGCAATTTTGCATCCACTAATTTTAACTGGTGGACTTTTTTTCTTTGGTCTAACCTTGGACAACTCAATTTTCAAGGATATGTCCCTACTGAATACAAAAGTAGAAACAAATAAAATTTCTTTTACATTCAATTAGTATACCCTAACTCGCTGAGTCATTGTCGAGTCATGACCAAGTCCAAGCTAGGTCACGAGTTGAATTTCCCTTGTTGAGTCAGAGCTGAGTCCGAGTCTCATTACTTTGGGTTGAATAACATTGGAGTTGAAAATTGTAGTCAATACTCATTACATGTCCTAATAGCCATGTTACCAAATTTGTGCATCTAGCTTGTGGACTAGATCTAGGTTCGTATTGGGTTTGGATTCTTGAACCAGTATGTACTAGATGTGCATAGTGTTCGGATTTGACCATATGGATTTGTGATCTGTGAATCCGGACAAACCCACAGGGTCAAATCTAAACCCCGCATGAATCCATCATGAATCCATATGAATTCTGATGTGAATCTACATAGATCCCTAGACACACATATGCCAAACATGGAATAAATACACATGATTCCATACATAATGCATGCATATGTTCTTATATATAATACATATACATGTGAATCCATATGAATCATAATAAGAAAAAAATGATGAATCATATTTTGGTACCTAAGTTCGTCCCTAAATCTGAATGAGCATCTTAACCTAATAGTTGTAATGTTACTCCTATAAAAATGCACATATTTCTAGTTACTCATAATCCTGGTTGTGGGTTTTTTTATTGTTGTACTAAATTATGTTCTCTATTTTCACTAGTTTATAGTATACCCTTAACACCTCAACTAGTTTTAGATTCTTGGATCAAAATCATATTCTCAAGTTAGTCAGAATTTAACAAGCACATCCATTTTTAGCCTATTAAAATGTTTACCATATCATTAACCATGTTTCCGATTGGTTTCAGCTCACAATATTGATTTGATAATAATTAAACTATGTGATTTTAGTTGCATTTTAAGATTTTGTGCCTGCAAATTATAGCTTTTGATTTGTTCATAGGAGTAATAGGTCATGTTTCATGATAGATTTTCTCACTTGAATCTTATGTTCAAACATTATTCATAAATTCAGGGTTAGAAGAGGTAGGCTTTGTACATTTTACTATTGCTTAAATGATCAAGCCATGACTAGGCCACAATAGCTTAATAATGTCCGCATTACTTGGGCCAGGGTTGCAAAGTCCACATCTAACAATAACATTGTTTCTTGTGAATAGGACACCATATTTTTGAGATAACCCAACTCATATAGCTATAGAGACCCCTTATAGCTAGAATAGATATTCAAAGTTGTCACTGTTATTAATAACTTATTATGCTTTTGCTCTAGTCTCAGCCATTCTATTTTTTTAAGCTTTTACATCTATTTGCTATCTGAATTGATAACGGTTGTATTGCAAAGTTCTACTTTCAAGCTGGTTGGTATTTAAATCTTTAAAATTTTAAATTTTTTAACTATGAGATAAGCGTAAAGCATAGTGATTTTTCTGATTCCTTCATTGAATTGGATTTGGCTTTTGGAAGCAAGTTTTTGCACCCCTTTCATATTATCAATTATACAAATTTTCTAATGTATCTGGGCTTGTTAAAAGTTATTCCCCTCTGATGCTCATACAATATTTCATTTTCAAAATATGTAGATATCTGTCTCTACTTTTTTAATAAGTGCGCTGGCATAGACCCTTTCATTTCCGTCTGACGATTGATATGCACTTGTAGCACATCATTTGTTGGAAAGGAGGAGGTCATCGTCACTAACAGGGACTTAGAGAACTTGTGCCATTTTCTGGAAATAAAAGATGGAGGTCCTGCATGGCAAGAAATAATGAACCGGTCAACACCAAAGATGACCTATCAAGCATGGCGTTATGAACCAGAGGTACCTGTTAATCGCTTTATAAGATCATAGTATTTCACTGGTCTTTTGGAAGACAAAATGGGACTGTAAGATGGAATCAAGTGAAACTCTTAATAACATCCCTTGGATGTTGTGGCTCACCAGCACTAATGGTTTAAGATCCCCCAAAAATGGTGTATTATTAAAAACGGGCACATATTTGAATTGTCATTTCATTAAGTAAATTCTCTTTGATGAGTCATTTCACTAAAAAGTATTGCATGATAGTAATTAGCATCTTCATCCTGATCTCTTCTTTATGTGTTTGGGATTTGATAGGGTAACCAATGGTTGAATTTATGGTTTAAAACAACTTGCTGATGATAATTCATTTGATTTTGGAGCTGCCAACTTGAACTTTTGAAAGTGTACGGTTAAAATTCTTGTATAAACATCATGTATATGCATGTTAAAAATTGTTAGTTATATATTTCAATTTTTAGTTGTATGCTTGTTAACAATATTTAGGTATATTTATCAATCGATGTTGTTGAATAACATACATACTGACTCTCTATTACGTGCCAATCACAATCCCATTACCCAGATTGGTCCTACTATATATTGTAGCAAAATAGTAATTGATGATGTGACTCTAGAGATAATGAGAGAGTTCTTTTGGGATGATAATTTTCGACCCAAGTGGGATAACATGCTTATTTAGTTTAAGACTCTAGAGGAGTGCCCAGTAACAGGAACCATGATAGTCCATTGGATTAGAAAGGTAATATTTGTCTTCTTCAAATGTAAATTGAAATCCCTTTATATATTTTTTGGTCTCTGATATTTATATATGCTGTAAATTGCAGTTTCCTTTTTTTTTGTAGTTGGTTGTAACAAGTTGCCAAGGAGTACAAGCTTGTGCCAGATACACTTTACTTAACTGTGTCCTATATTAATCAATTTCTTTCTGCAAATGTTGTGAATAGACAAAAGCTTCAGCTTCTTGGGGTTACTTGCATGCTTGTTGCCTCGTGTTTACTTCTTACCTACTGTAACATTTTCTTTTCTTTTCTTTTCTTTGGTCAGTTTTTAACTACTGCTTTGATGTCACTTTCAGGAAGTATGAAGAAATTTGTGCTCCACATGTGGAAGAATTTTGTTACATTACAGATAATACTTACACAAGGGAGGAGCTACAATTTTCCTTTTGTATTGCAAGATGATTTGTCACATCTCTCTTGGACGGTATTATTAAAATGAGAATTATCCTTATCTTAATACTAATAGGTGTTGGAAATGGAGATTGATGTCCTAACTTATTTGTGATATGATCTGACAACACCACCAACTAAGAGCTTTCTCAGGTAATGTTTTCTGTGGAGCAATCTTGGTGACTATTTTCATCGAAGTTAACATGAAAACCAAAAACATTGATATATTCAAATGTAAGCCATAGAACAATCATGATAAGTTAATGTTGTACTCATTTTTCATTTTTCCTTCTCAATTCGAATAGGCACTTTTCTCATGCTACTCAAACATGATATAAGATAGCTTTACATTCTAGTTTTCTTTTGTTGTATGTGGGAGATAAAATTATTTAATATATAAAAGTATTTTATTCTTACCTTCATATTTTTTTTCATTCAGGTTCCATCTCTAAATTTGGAATTCATGGGCAATTGTCTTGCTAAACTCACCCTTGTTGAATATGACTTTCTTCATTATGTTCTGTCAATGATAGCTGCATCAGGTATATTTGTGGCAAGGATGACTCTTGATCCTAGAACTTTCCCCTAGGTAATGTAAATTCCATCGAGTCATTTTTTTGTTTGGTCTTGTTTGTATTGAAATTTTAACAGGATTTTATTATCATCGATCTTCAGAATCCTATGCTAGAACATTACACAGGCTATAAAGTATTAGAGATGAAGGACTATATTCATGCATTGCATAATTTACAACTAAATAGCAAAGGGTGTGCATTGACTACAGTCAGGGAGAAGTATCGCCAACACAAGGTATCTAAATATCTTCTAGCATTTAAAATTTATCACCCCCATGGTCAATAATTTCCAGTATCTTTCTTTTGTATTTACAATTCAAATGTGTGGCAAACATGTCTCCCCCAATGGAAATTTCTCCTCAGTTCTTGGAAAACCAATAATAATGAAGTTGAAGCTAATATCTTAAGGGTTGAGTGGCTCTCAATTTGGAATGGGATTCAGCTCACTACCAGCAGATGTATCAAATTTCAGTGTTCAAATCTATAGATCATTTAATAATTGACATCCTTTAATTTTTTTCACATTATCTATTTTCAAAGTCTACTCTATGTAAAGTCTATAATATGTACTATTTGCATGATGCTCCTAATTGTTTTGTTCTCCATATATGTTCAGCAAATGGCAATGGCTGAAAGAATTTATTTTCTAGGCCCTCAAATGCTTTATATAGTCTAGTTGAAATGATTTAACTTGTCACCAATATAGATGTCAATATTCAATGTTTAAATCCATTGCAAAACCACCACCTTTAGTTTTTTTTAGATGGTTTGTTATAAAAATCTAATCCTTGTATTTAAATTCAAAAACTAGCTGTAGTGGCTGAAATATTTTCCTTTTTCATGTCATCACACAAGTTTGTATTCCTACTTGAAATGATATATTTGCTTCCCTTGTAGTATTGATCATGTGGAGTTTTTTCTATAGCATCTACATTGGGCATCAAAGAAGCAATTCCAGCATATCTAGATGATAGTCTCACCTTGGATGATTTTCTTACTAGAGTAAGCTTCGCTCTAGCTAGCTCTGGCTATGATAATTTTATGGAAAGATCTTCAAACCCTAACCCTGCTCCATGTTGTTTCATTGATGGTTGTTATTGGTGTTATTGATGTGAACTGTCATAATTTTGACCGACTTAATGATGTGTAATTTTCAAATTTTGTGATCTAATACTATCAATATATTAGGACGGTAGTTGTTTCACTTTAAAAGTCCTGAGCTTTTAATTTTTGGGGGCTTGTGTTTAATTTTCATTTATGTGGTATGGTTAAGAATTACTATTCCAATCTTCACAGAATTGATGAATGACTACAATATTACTAGTTTTAAAAGGCCTCACATGTTAGAGATATAGATAGTGCAAAGCCATTTGTAACATTAGAATGGAATTGGCTATGAAGTATCACAATGATTCTGGACGAGACATTTATGTACATTTAAAATGCTCTTTCTATTATCGTAGAAAATGATAGAGATGTTAAGGTAAAAAATTTAATGCTCTTCTTTCACCATAGTCATATCTTAGATAGGAATAGTGATCATTATGCATTTTATTACCACTAAACCAACCAATGAAATTGAAAATTCTTAGACAAGTTACTGCTCCAAAAAATGAAAAATATGATTTTTGGAAATTCACTTGCTACTCAAAATTTAAAGTAGTATATTAGGAATTCAAATGATTATTTCACTTTGATTCTTTGCAGGGAGCTACTGATTTCTTTTCATAGAGCAACAGGACAAAAGCCTCTGCGAATCATATTTTATAGGTAATTTATTTCATCTTGATTGGTTTTTGTGGTGAGATTTAGTTCTGCATTTCTCATGTATCCTTAGTCACAGCTTTGGTATTTCTTCAGAGATGGTGTGTAAGTGAAGGGTAGTTTTACCAAGTTCTACTTTATGAACTGGATGTTATTCGTAGGGTCACTTTCCTAATACTCACAATAGTACTTGCTATTCAATTGAGATTGGCATGGCTCATTAGTTTTTTTGTATTCTCTTTGGATTTTGTTCAAGAAGACAGATGAATGCTATATGAACTATAAGTTATGTGGTGTGAATAGGTTTTTACATCTCTTGAGCCAAATTACCAACCCCCAGTAACATTTGTTGTTCAAAACTAGCACCATACTAGACTATTTGCAAACAACAATGCAGATAGGAATTCTATAGACAAAAGTGGGAACATCTTGCCAGGTATGAAGGTCCTATAAGGCTATATAGTACTATTCTAGACTCTATTCAAACGTGTCAGTTTGTAACACTAATGTGGGTTTCCTATATTTTTAGGCACTATGGTTGATTCCAAAATTTTCCATCCCATGAAATTCAACTTTTATCTCTATAGTCATGCTAGGATACAAGTATAATACTTATTTCTTAGATCAACTTTTCATGCTTTCTTTGCCATGTATAATAAAAAAAACTAATCCAGTTTTTATCATTTATAGGGTACTCGCAGACCAACACATTATCATGTGCTTTGGGATGAGAACAAATTTACAGTTGATGGGTTGCAATAATTAACAAACAATCTTTGTTACACATATATCCTCTTTCATTAATTCTCTTGATTCTTTTTGTTATGCACAATGCATATCTTCTACTGTAAATCCCCTTTCATTTAACTCTCTTGTAAATCCCCTTTCATTTAACTCATTTTCCTTGAAATCCCCAATTCTTGGCTTCCATTATCTGATAGAAGCTTGCTCGTTATAACTGGAAGTAGATTCAACTCCAAAGATGAGTCTATTTTTTTCTAATTCTGGCATGTAGCTTTAGGAGAACAACAACTGAGTGGTAAAAAAAAAATCTGTTCCCTTTCTTAGGAAGGGTTTCTCCATCAAACATGAATGTGGCATTCATCTGGCTGGTTCATATTACCCCAGGCCATGGCCAAGAAGATTTTTTTGACTGGCATGAAATATAGCTTCTAGTACTATATCCTAGATCAAAATATGCCCAAACTTTTGATGGATGTCTATAGCTTATCCGAAAGCTCTCATTCAGTAGTTATGAGATGATCAATCAAGAGGATATAGTTGAGAGCTTAGAATGACACAATTTTCAGATGATCATATGAAATGAAATGGTTGTGTGAGTAGAAAGAAACTAGAAAGACATTGTGTACAGATGAAGGCATGAAATGGATGGTTTTGGAGCACTCAGCGTAGACACTCAACATTCTATACATATCATCATTCGAGATCAAATGGGTGTATGGGATTATATGCATAGTGAATAATAAAGGAGGGAATTGAACCCTCTCTGAGGCTCACAGTTGTTGAGGTCCACTTCAGCAATGGCCCTTCCTATGAAATTTCCATCTAAAACCTTTCTAATGAGATAATGTGTTATGAGCTCTTCATCAGTGGGATGGAACGTGAATCTAGGAGGCAGTTGTGCATCACCCATATCATGAACCCATGATATGGGTGATGCACAACTGCCTCCTGGATTCACGTTCCATCCCACTGATGAAGAGCTCATAACACATTATCTCATGAGAAAGGTTTTAGATGGCAATTTCATAGGAAGGGTCATTGTTGAAGTTGACCTCAATAACTATGAGCCTCAAAAAAAATTTAACCAAGCATTGGTTAAAATTTTGACCAATTCCTAAAAGTTTTCTACCAAGAATTGGTTGAAATTTTGACCAATTCGCAATAGTTTACCACCAAGAATTGGTCAACATTTTGACCAATGCCTTGGATTTTGCTACCAAGCATTGGTTGAAATTTTGACCAATGCCCTACAATTTTCTACCAAGCATTGGTATAAATTTTGACCAATTCCTAAAAATTTTCTACCAAGAATTGGTCAAAATTTTGACCAATGCTTGGCAGACTTTGTCCTTGCAATTTCAAAGTTTTCAACCAACGTATTTGTCAAAATTTTGACGAACCAATAGGTTGGTCAAAATTTTGACCATAAAATTATCGACCAATTTCTTGGTCGAATTTGGTTGAAGATTGGTCGAAAACTGGGTCAAAATTTTAACCAATAAAGGTCAAAAAATGAGCTCAAATTTACTAGTGTATGCACATTTGGTAGTCATGCTAGAAATAATATGGATGATAGGCTAGTCACTAATCAATTCTTGAGTCAAACATTTGGCATTGACACATGGGTAAATTACAATTATAATAAACCAATTTGATCACATTTCGTATGTATAGTGAATGACTAATTAATTAGCATGTATTGACATTGTTCAAAATTTAGGGTAAGAGTGTTGCTAGCCCTAGTAGAGATCCCCTAGCCCCATTTTTCATCCTATTGACTAGTCCAAAGGTATGTATTAATTTAATCATTTAAATTAATACATATATTTATTAGGTAATCATATGAAAGATTGACAAAAAAAAATTATGCATGTGCATCAGTTCTCTACTAGACCATCAACATTCACTTGGGACTCTAAGCCTAGGAGTGCTACAAGCTTCATAGAGGTACATTTATTTCATGTTAATTTAATTCATTTGATTATATTTGTTTCATGTTACATGTAACTTGTATTGTATGACATGCAGCTATTGACATCTGAGACTCCTTCTTATCTTCACTAGACCATCGATTGTGGAGTTTATACAGTGATGGCTAGTTCAGAGCCACTAACTGAGGTATGAAAGAATTTTCTTGGTTTCAGTTGTTGTTTATAATAGTTAGTATCAAAATTTCTAATGTTATTTATAAGTGATTATATTGATTGAATTGTTGTAGGGCCTTGTAACACCCAATCATCTGCAAGGCTTTAAGGTGGATGTACAGAGTGACTATTTGATGGAGGTAAGAAAATAATTAATTTTATGTGTACATATATTTGATTTCAATGTATAATAATTATTTATTCATATCTACTTTGTTTGTATCAGCTCGAGTTCGAGAATAGCCTAAATAAGAGGATGAGCGAGTGTGTGAGGAAGACCCCATCATCCCCATCATCTCTCTCCACATGATGATTGAAGACCTGTAATGATTTTTTTCCTTCCTCTCATGGGAAGGAGAAGATATAGTTGATATATACACATGTATAGGCATCAATGAACATATATGTTGGATTTTATGTTAGTGGACATATTCGATATACATTTGATGTATATATGAAATTTTATATTTGATGTATCACATATATTTGATGCATGAAATTATTGGTTAATATATGATATGTTTTTTCATGTATGAAATTATTGGTTATCATAATATATTATGTGTTTGTTAATGTATGACATCATTGGTGATCATTTTATATTATTTGTTTGTTCATGTATGACATTATTGGTTATCATAATATATTATATGTTTGTTCATGTATGACATTATTGGTTATCATAATATATTATATGTTCATTCATGTATGAAAGTATTGGTTATCATAATATATTATTTGTTCATTCATGTATGACATTATTGGTTATCATAATATATTGTATGTTCGTTCATGTATGTCATTATTGGTTATCATAATATATTATATATTTTTTCATGTATGAAATTATTGGTTATCATAATATGTATCTTTTTATTATTATTTACATTTTAAGTACATTTCATGTATTGCATTTTAATGTAAATTGCATTCAAAATGATGCAAAGTGCTCACACCAAAAGCTAGTGGATTCCTAGCAAGAACACTTTTAAGGAAAACTACATTTCCCACCTTCATAAGTGTCTTCAAGGACTCTTTCCAACTTGGTTACAACATTGAAAACACTTCTACCCAACTTCAAAAAATTACTTGATCACTTTCCCTATTCAAGACTTGGGAAGCAATAAGGGAAAATGAGCAAATTTGAGAAATGGATCATAATGAACTTCTTGCTTCAAACAAACATCTTAGAAACTTCAAGGAACACCTAATAACTATCTCACAAAATTTATTCTATCATCTATTCCATCCTTCTAAGAGATTCTTCTACATCCTATGGGTGAAAACAATCTTCCAACATCCTATGACTGCATTTTCTTTGCAACAACATGCAATTTGCTGATTTTCAGACAACTCTTCACAAAGGGAAGTAGTTATGTTTCAACCAAGAAGATCATTAACATCTTCCAATAACTCCATTCAGTGATAACATGCAGCTATATAAGGTTTAATGACTCTCAAAACATGTATTGAGTCAATTTATTAACAAAAACAACAACAAAAAGGAAAATTGTTAGGACTAAGGCAACTTGGGTTTATAGGTGACCTCAAGTTCCTTGACCTTACAAACAAAGATTGCGTTATTACCATAAAAAATAACATGTTCAAAATGATGTGTATGATCACCCCTTTACCTTCTATCACGAGTCTCCATCATTGGATGAGATTACATATCCAGTTGCTACAGTACAAGATCATTGCCCTATGGCATTTAGTGACTCTTAGGGACAATTCAGTTTAGCATGCTTGAGAATGTTCAAGAACTCAATGAGATAGGAGGAGCATGGGGCTAGTGTTTACCTAGCCACCCAAAGCTAACAAAATAAATAGTTTGATCCCATAATGAAAGGTGAGAGAGATTTGGTGGTTGGCAACTTTGTACTGGCCAACACTACAAGTTTCAGCATCATCCGAGATGGCATCACAAAATCAAAATGGAGTAAGATCACCAAAAAGTGAGAAAGATTATTGTAGGTCTCCACAAGATGGTCATATAGCACCTAGAATCACATCCATACCTCACACGAGCTCTAAGATACACCCCATCAAAGATAGTTGCCCTATGGTATTTAGTGACTCTTAGGGACAATTTGGTCCGGCATGCCCAAGAATGTTTGAGCTCTTAATAGGATAGGAGGAGCTTAGGACTAGTGTTTACTTGGCCATTTGAAGCTAACAAAATAATTAGGTTGATCCCACAACGAATGGTGTGGGAGATTTGGTAGTTGGCAACTTTGTACTAGACAACACCATAAGTTTCAGCATCACCTGAGATGGCATTGCAAAATCAAAATGGATTAATATCTCCAAAAAGAAAGAGATTTTATTGTAGGTCTCTACAAAACAGTCCTATAGCACCTAGAATCACATCTTTACCTCACACAAGCTCTAAGATATGCCCCATTAAATATCATTTCCCTATGACATTTAGTGACTCTTAGGAACATTTGGATTCAGCATGCTTGAGAACTTTTGATTGCTCAATAGGATAGGATGAACTTGAGGCTAGGGTTTACCTGACTACCTAGAGCTAATATAATAGATAGTTTGATCCCATGATGAATAGTGAGGGAGATTCGACAATTGGCAACTTTGTACTAGCCAACACTATGAGTTTTAGCATCACCTGAGATAATGTCCTAAAATAAAAATGGATTAAGATCTCCAAGAAATGAGAGATATTATTGTAGGTCTCTACAAAAAAATCCTATAAAACTAAGAATCACATCCATACCTTGTACGAGCTCTGAGATATGACCCATCAAAGATCACTACCCTATGGCATTTAGTGACTCTTAGGGACATTTCAATTCGGTGTGCCCAAGAATGTGTGAGCGCTCAATAATATAGGACAAGCTTGGGGCTAGGGTTTAACTAGCCACTTAGAGCTAATAGAATAGACAGTTCAATCCCACAATGAATAGTGAGGGAGATTTGGCAATTGGTAAATTTTTATTGGCCAACACTATGAGTTTCAGCATCACTTGAGAAAGTGTCGCATAATCAAAATGAAGTAAGATCTACAAAAAGTGAGAGAGTTTATTTTAGTTCTCTATAACATGGTCCTATAGCACCCAAAATTTCATCCATACCTTGCACAAGCTCTAAGATATGCCCCATCAAAGATCGCAACCTTATGGCATTTAGTGACTCTTAGGGATGTTTCAGCTTGACATGCCCAAGAATGTTTGAGTGCTCAATGAGATGGGATGAGCTTGGGAATAGGGCTTATCTAGCGACCTGGAGCTAATGGAATAGACAATTTGATCCCACAATGAATAGTGAAGGAGATTTTGCAATTAGCAACATTGTGCTAGTCCTATAGCACCTAGAATTGTATCCATACCTCACACAATCTCTGAGATATGCCTTGTCAAAGATCACTTCCCTACAACATTTAGTGACTCTTATGAGAATTTGGGTTTGGTGTGCCTGAGAATGTGTGATCCCTTAATGGGATGGGACTAGCTTGGGGCTAGGGTTTACCAAGCCACATAGAGTTAACAGAATAGATAGTTCGATCCCATGACAAACGATGATGGAGATTTGACAGTTGGCAACTTTTTACTAGCCAACACTATGAGTTTTAGCATCACACAAGATGGCATCACAAAATCAAAATGGAGTAAGATCTACAAAAGGTGAGAGAGGTTATTGTAGGTCTCCACAAAATAGTCCTACAGCACCTAGAATTTCATCCATACCTCACACGAGCTCTGAGATATGCCCCGTCAAAGGGCACTATCCTATGGCATTTACTGACTCTTAGGGACATTTCAATTTTCCATGCCCAAGAATGTGTGATCACTCAATGGTATAGGACAATCTTGGGGCTAGGGTTTACTCGATCACCCAGAGCTAACATAATAGATAGTTTGATTCCATAATGAACGGTGAGGGAGATTTTTTAGTTGACAACTTTGTACTAGCCAACACTACAAGTTTTAGCATCACGCAAAATGGCATCACAAAATCAAAATAGAGTAAGTTCTCCAAAAAATGAGAGAGGTTACTTAAGGTCTTTGCAACATAGTCCTATAGCACCTAGAATTGTATTCATACCTCACACGAGCTCTAAGATATGCTCCGTCAAAGATCACCGCCCTATGGCATGCCTAAGAATGTTTGAGTGCTCAATGAGACAAGAAAAGCTTGGGGCTAAGGTTTACCCAGCACTTGAAGCTAATGGAATAGACAATTTGATCCCACAATGAATGGTGAGGGAGATTTGGCAATTGGCAACTTTGCACTGGCCAACACTACAAGTTTTAGCATCAGTTGAGATGTCATTGCAAAATCAAAATGGAATAAGATCTCCAAAAAGAAATATAGGTTATTGTATGTCTCTGCAACGCGGTCCTATAGCACCCAAAATTGCATCCATACCTTGCACGAGCTCTGATATATGCCCTGTCAAAGAATGTTGTTGTATGGCATTTAGTGACTCTTAGGGATGTTTCAGTTTGGTGTGCTCAAGAATGTGTGAGCACTCAACAAGATGGGACAAGCTTGGGGACATGGTTTACCCCACCATTTGGAGCTAACAAAATAAATAGTTTGGTCCAGCAATGAATGGTGAGGGAGATTTGGCAGTTGAGGTACTGATTTTGAAAAAAAGATTGAAATGATTCCCATCAGTGGCATGGCCAAGAACTACCTTTTTAATACAATGACCAAAAATTGGTCTCACTCCCCATGCCTTCTCATTCATATGGAGGAAATATTAATATACAAAGGAATATATATAGAGGAATTGCAGCTACATCTATTAAATATACAAAGGAAGATATAGAAAATATGCTTAATAGAGTGATTAATTTGAGAGAAAAGGACATTTTAGAAGAAAATGGTTATCATAGTGTCATCTAGGGTATGTTAATTACTTAGGAAGAAGAGACAAAACCTACAACTATTGGGATATAGTGCACAAGTACATAGACACAAACTTTTCAAATAGAGAAGTAACAAGTGTTATAGAATTATCCACAGAGCAATGTGAAGTGAAGCCTCAAATTGGCTCATTAGTAGGCACAAAATCTGATCATGCACTTTATACAAATGGTTAGGGTACTAATAATGAAGGTTGGGAGAGTACAACCTAGAGGAATAGCTAAACAATGTTTGAAAGCCTAAACTAGACCCAAGACCCCACACTTGCACCTTGACAACAATAAAATATTAACACGTGAAATCTACTCTAGACATGGAACCAAGAACTTTGACTCAAGGAATATTTTTCTTACATCAGCATGGACGTGTGGACTAAAATTGAAAACCCTAAACTGAGAAAATTGCATAGTTCCTTCATTAAGCCCTTGAATTCCTAGTAGCCCAAGGAATGGGATTTTGGAATGTAACTTATATATTTGGAATGGAAGAAATAAGATAATCAAAAAGGATATTTTCTATTTTTGATGTAGTATTAGATCCCAAAGTACAAAGATCCCATGAGAAAGAAAACTATCATAACCAATGGGACAACAACTAGGCCTAAAGTGCTAATTAGGCCACCATTACAAAGAAAGTACCCTTTTCACACATCCTAAAAACATGAAACCAATTAGGTTAGCTAAGGAATTCCAAAAATGTGCTAGATGCAAAGTTATAGACTAGGACATGAAGTTTTGGGGTCTTAAAATGTTGTTACAGCAGGACTGTGTGTCGATGCATAAAAGGTATATGCATCTAGGGAATCATCTTTCTCCCTTCTCCCTACATATTATCACCTAAAACCAAAATAATATCAAAGTGCATTAGGATTACAAGGATTCCACCAAAGGCCATGAATTTCCTATGGTGGAATCTGGAGTTATGAAACAAGTTCCTTCAAAACCCTACAAACTCTCAAAATCCGGGCTCTTTGCACAAAAATAGGTGTAAATTGAGTTTTATAAAGCCTTAGGACCTCAAACTATATGAATTGGAAAGATAACTTGATGGTGCATCCAAAAATGTTAGACTTAACCTCCTATGCATTTTTACATATCCATACCATTATAAAACTTGCCCAGAATGCAGAAAACAAGGTTACTTTTATTGATTTCAATGCCAAAACCTTACATTGTACCTTCCACCCACCTGAAAAGGCTATATGAAAGTCTTCCCCAACTAATCCAACCAAATTTGAAAGGTTGTGATCATTGTGGGACTGATTACAATCATTTTTTCTTAGTTATGCAAAAAGTTGCAAAGTTACATAGCAACTTTTGCACTTTTATTATTTTTTTGCATTTTAAAGATTTAAAGGCATTGTAACTATCTAAAGGAGTCCTGAATGACTTAATACAAGTTATAGACCCTAAATTATAGAAAATTTATCCAATTACATCAAATTTGTGTGCTTGTGACCTCATTGAGCAACGTGTTTATAAAAAACCCAAAATGCTAATGGGCCACACAAAAGGGTTAAAAGTGAACTTATGAATCTAACAACATTACCTTATTGAAAACCAAGAAAAATAAACTTGAGAAAGTTCATAAATGACCCAAACACGCTTATTTCATTGTCTCATGGAAGACTGCTCCTACACTAGCACTTTATTCTAGCACCATAGATGTTTCAATTATAAATACCTATTCATCAATGGCCTTGCATTTACAGGACTTGGGAAGCCAAGATACTCAAGTTGGGCATGATCCCTCAAATTTATCATCTAAATATATTACTGATCTTCATAGAACAAGAAAAAGCTCATTGCCACCTTTAAATGGAGACTTCATTTAAATGCAAATTGTCAATTCCCAAACATGTCCCAGTCAAGTAGATGACTAGTGTAGGAGCACCCATTATAGACTCATCAAAGAAAGCATGGGTAAGCATCCTAGATAGTTCACTTAGGATAGGTTGTGATGTAGCAGTGCATGGTGGAAGCTCCTAAAAGGCAAGCCACTAGGCAATCAGATAAGGTTGGAATCCTTCAAATTTCCCAAAAAGAGGGTTCAATGCTAGGACACTTATCACAAGCATCAATATTGAACTTATCATAGGTTATCACAACCCAAACAAGGCAAGAACCTAATCACTAGGTTTTCCTGAGATCAAAAGCACCAAAACAAAAGGATTCTCCAAAAGCCTAATAAGGGAACATACCCCCAAATATAAATGAAAAGAGAAAAATAAGCATGGAATGGAATAAAAACACACCTTAGACCTATTAAAGTCAGTATACAACAAATAAAGTGATTCTGTTGTGTCCAAACAACACTAATGTAAAGTTACAATAGTTTGCCATTGAAAAGGCTAGTGGCCCTTCAAACTATAAATTGAACATAATATGAAAAAACCCCACATGAAGACATAGTTTAAATTGAGATTGAAACACCCTTTTAGGACATATAAAACATATGTAAACCTCACACACTGGAAGAGAATGGAAGCCACTGCTGTAACAACATTTGGAAAGCACTGATAGGCCTAATTAGGTTGCAGATACACTATAGGTATCCTTTCACACCTACCAATCTGAAAAAAATTTATTGAAACATATGGGGGCATGTGAAACAAGTCCAAATCCAAAGTAATAGAACTTGGATCACTTTGGAGAAAAAGTTATAGTGGCTACACAGTGAAATGTTGAATGGTGCATGTATGGAGCCAACTAGGGTATGGTGGAAAAATTCATTCCTTACTTTTACATCTATAAAACTTGGAAAATCATGAAGTAAAATAATGGAGCTTGCATTCTACTAAGGGGCATCAAATTCCCATAATGGAAAGTGCCAAAACAACAAGGCCCTAGGTGAAACCATTGGTTTAACGTTGATTTCTAGGCACCTTTAGCAAAACTTGAATAATTTGCAAACTAAAAAGGATCAAAACATGAAACCAAGTTCAAGTGAAAAGTAACTCAGCTCTCTAACTCTTGGCGTTACTTGCACATGTCTCAAAATCCATACCAGTCCATACAATTCTCTGAAACACAAAATTTTGTAAGAAAGATAGGTTATTTTATTGATTTTTTTCCAAAATAAGTACATAATACCTATCACCTGCATGTAAGGGCTAATATAGGTTGTCCCCAGTGGTTATAAGGTTTGTTTGAACCAAATAGCCCTTTGGGGAAGAGTTTTTGAAAGTTTAACAACTTTTTAAGAAGTTGCTCAAAAGTTGTCAAGCAACTTTTTGAGCAACTATGAAAAGAAAGACAATCAAACCAAACTTCCTAAAACAAAATTGTTCTAAACAATGCAATCTACCATGGAAACTAGTATAGTCTACAAAAACAATGTCAAAAATGCCTTAAAGCTCAGAAACTCAGTAATTATTCCTTCAAATATCATGCTATAACATGTTGACCATACACCATAATATTAACTTCTCTCATTTTAGGGTTTGGAAAGTCTTTATATCTCCTCCTAGGTCTTTCCCCTTCATCCTTGTGGTTTGCATCAGCCTCCTTCAAGTTTTAAAAATCCACAATTTCTTGCAAAATCAATATATTGCAAAATTTGCAAAATTACAATATTATAACTTTTGGATTTTTCTTGCTTGCTCAAGTCTTAACACTTCTAACTTATTATTTAAGGTATCCCTTAGCAATTCCATGCTAGGGACCCTTCCCTGAGCTAATGAATCATCCCTTAGTTTACTAATTTCCCTATGGCAATGTATGCCTTGATTTTTAGGCCAAAATAGTGACCCTTCTAGGGACATTAAATGACATCCAATATCCTAACTACCACACCTAGGTCAAATGATGCTTATTCTCCTTACAAGGTTCATTTGGAGCATAACACACAAAAAATGAAAAGGTGAGGGCCCTATGATTCAAGGTGACCCTACACCACTCTTTATCTCTCTCCCTCTCTCCTTATTCAATCTAATGAACCAACTAGATCTGCTCTACATTTTAATGTCTCAAGTATTGCCTCATGGTTTGATGTGACAAAAGGGTTCAAATAATGAAGAATCTTCCTCTCTATTTGTCAATCCTTGAATAACTACAAGTTAGAGTCCTTCATAGAATATCGTCTAAGCCATGTGTCAATTACAACCACCGCACCAATATGGTACTCTAAATCTTCACCATCTATAACTAGGTGATCCAATTTTTGTTTTCCTTGGACATAATGACACAAATAATAATCTATCCCTTCTTTATTGTCTTTAGGTGCAATAATAGAAAAAAATGGCCTATAGTGATAAATTTACAAAATGTGGTCATTAATTTAGAAAATACTTAGGTAAAAGTTAAAAATTTACATATTGAAATTACAAAGATATATAAATATATATATTACCAAGTTGCACTAGATCAGACAAGTGGTCAAAATCAATGGACAAATCCATCTCTACCATTTCTAGTGCTTGTGGGGGATGATAGGTGTCAATTGGGTCCAAAACTTGTATATCTCGTTTGTCCACCCATTTAGTTGACTCACAATCATCCCAATTTTTCTTTGCACATGATGGACAATAGCATGCCATTTTTTGTGTGTGGATACTCCATGAACCTAGATCAAAGCTTCTAAAAGAGTGAAACTCACTTGATCCTATTAGTGTGCAACAATCCTCATATGGTACAATGTTAATATTTTCTATCAACCAAAAAAATCTATGAACCGTAGACTCACCTTCCTTACCTAGGAATATTGCTCCATCTTTGTACTTTAGATCTTCATGAGATAATTCTCTTTTGATGCATGCGATTGCACCATCATGCTCTCCCTTTCCATGACCAGCCTTTGTGAAATTCCACATATATTGAATTCTAGACAAATTGAGCATCTTGCTCAACCAATATAACATACATGAATTTTTGAATTGAAATGCGTAATTGTTTGACCAAATAATGTGCTGATGATATGGTATATGTCTGTTAGCCAAATCTACATAAAATAGTTAAAAATAACAATATACAAACTCTGTAGAATATGATCAATGATCGCTGATGTAAAAATGGTACTCCCTCAAAATCTTCTTATCATCCTTTCTACTTGTAGGTGAATGCATGAGTGTTATGTGAACAAATATGGTAACCTATTGAGAAGTATAATACTTTTCTCACTCCTCATTTTGTGGTTATAGTGTGGTGTCCTCTATGAAGTCTACAAACAAAAAAATGGTATCTACTGGAAATGTATTCTTGCACAACTTGAATTGCAAATCTAGCCATCAAGCTCTCTGTGTATGCCTTGCATACTAGTAAATAATCTTTTCACCAAAAATCTTCATGAACTCATACACTAAAATCTTTTCAATGACTAAATCACATCTTTTTCCCTATTTCTCATCTTTTAAGCATATGTCACTATCTTATATTTTTCATAATCTACTATTTCATTTCCAATTACATGTGTACTATCCATATGTTCACAAGTTGATAAAAGTTGCAAAGAACCACAAAATAAGCATGTACCATCCAAGCATGATTTCTTGTAAAATTGTTGATCGTCCCCTATTTCACATAAAAATGTTGGATATGAATTCTCTTGAAGATCTTGGTCACTCATTCATATCACAATCTTACAAAACAAACTTAGAATGCAAAAACACGCGTATATGCCTTAAAACATCAAAATGGTTAGAAAATTCAATGTGTATTCTATAAAAAAAAGTTTTGTGTGTGTGATTTATCTTCACATAAAAAGGTTTACCCATCTCAAAAAATGTTTGACTTATTCGAACTTGAGGATATATACCAATAAATTTTGCAAAAATTTGTGTCTGAGGTGAGTTGAAAAAATATTTTGCATGTGGGTCACAATTTTGGCTACCAATCATCTTTCTTACAACATCTCTTTTATTAGGGGAAACACGTGTGTTATTTTTCCAAAAATCTTCAATCAATGATTTCAAAACTTCACTAATTTCTTTATCCTTTCATGGTAGTCTACTGCTAAATGTCCATAATTCATTTTTTGTTGGATCTTCCAATCTCTCATGCCTTAGCATGGCTCTCCTAAGAGTACCTCTACCGATTTTCAATGTTTTTTTTTTCCTTCTCATGAGTTGAGCTTTCTTCATTTGGGTACTTACTATTGTTGATGTAAGTACTCATCTTGTGATATAACTATCATTGGTGCATGATTTAGAACCCACTTTGTCATAAACACTCATTAGATTCTTTACAATGCTTTTTTTATTTGGATTGTCCATCATTCTTAGCCCAAGAATCTTCATGATAGGCCAAAAGTTCAAATTTCTCATCATTTCAACAAATAATTGACACTATAATTCTTCAAACAATAATCTCAAAATATGATTAACTTTCCTTTGACAAGTACGCTTGCTAATCTTCCTAGGCATTGATTTCAAAATGTTAGTATCAATATCAATCAAATATTTTGGTCTTCTAAAATGAATTCTAGAAGGTGTTATAATCTCTTCCATTCCCTCTACATTTTGAACATCAACATAAGGTTGAGTGCTTTGTGTACCTTGAACTGAAGATGATGTGCCTTGGCAATAAGATGCAAAAGATTGAATATCACCTACTTGATATGTTGATGTTGTGCCATCAACATGACATGATGGAGTGTGTACATCATTGGATCTACAAATTAGTGTCTCTTCAACATGAGATGATGATATGAATCCAACATTGGAAGATGGTGTAGCTTCACAACTCAATTGTCTTCTTGAGTGTAATAGTCTCATTCGTTCTCTTTGTCTTTCCAATTCTTCCTCTTTTTTTCTTTGTATCGGTGGTTCTTGTTCCTCTTCGAAAGTCAAATTTTCATTATTGCTTTGCAATTTTCTTTGTGCACATAGTAGTTTCATTTTATCTCTTTTATTTCCAAATCTCTCTCCCTCTCCTCCATTGTTTGAGTTTTTGGTTTCTTCCTTGGCATGATGATGATTTCTATATGTCAAATTATTCAAACATTCGAATTACTTTAAATTTGTAAATTACAAGTCATTCAAATACATATAAAAATTACAATTATTTCAATTAATACACAATATATATTAAATAACTTGTCAAATTTCTAACCATTTTCAAATAACAATTCATTCAAACATACAAATTTCAATGAATTCACTATATATTAAAAAACATGTCAAATTATAATCAAATTTGTCTCTATATAACAACAAAGAATATTTAAAAAGGACTACACTAACCTTTTCTATAGAAAAAATATTCAAAAAGCCTTCAAATAGGTATCCAGTGATTAAATTTGGTGTTTGCTAGCTTCAAATAGAATGAAAGAATATTCAAAAAGGCTTCAAATAGTGTTTTCTAACTTCCAATAGCTTGAAACCTATATTTTTTGTTTGAACTATAGAATGCACAATAGACAAAAAGCAGAGTATGGATCAACAGGGACCCAAACTTGTGTTATGACCTTTTTTTGGTTTTCTCATATAGTACACATGCCCTATAGCGCGTATGCACTATAAAGCACATACACACTATAGTGTGTATGCACTATGTGAAGAATAATCTCTCCCTATCCCACCACCCCCATCCCCTACTCTCTCTCTCTCTCTCACACACACACACTCTCTCAATCCTCTTCCATCCCCTACTCTCTCTCTCTCCTCTTCCATCTCGTACTCTCTCTCTCAAGCTACCCTCTCTATCTATTTTCCTCTCCCATTCCATCTCCCACCACCTACTCTCTCTCACTCTCTCTCTCTCCCATCTCCTACTCTGTCTCTCTCTTACACACACTCCCATCCCCCCTCTCTCTCTTGCTCTCCCTCTCACACTCCCTCTCCCACCACTAATATCTCTCTCTTTCTATCCCACTTCCTCTCCCATCCCCTACTCTCTCTCTCTCACTCTCCCTCTCCTACCACCTACTCTCTCTCTCCTATCTACTACTCTCTCTTTCTCTCTTACTCTCTCTCTCGCATCCCCTACTCTCTCTCTCTCTCTCTCTCTCTCTCTCTCTCTCTCTCTCTCTCTTTGCCACCCCCTACTCTCTTTCACACTCTCATAATCTATCCCACCCCCTACTCACTCTCTCATACACACACTCCCATCCCCCCTCTCTCACTCTCCCTCTCTCACTCCCTCTCCCACTACCTACTCTCTCTCTCCCATCCCCTACTGTCTCTGTCTCCCCTCTCCCATCCCCTTTTGTCTCTTCCACACACAATCCCATCTCCCCCCTCTCTCTCTCTTCCTCCCTCCCTCCCTCCCCTCTCCCATCCCCTACTCTCTCTAAATCACAAACTCTAATCCTCCTCTCTCTCTCACTCTCCCTCTTCCACTCTCTCTCCCACCGCATACTCTCTCTCTCTCTCTCACACACATACGCACACACACACACTCTCTCTCTCTCAATCCTCTTCCATCCCCTACTCTCTCTCTCTCCTCTTGCATCTCGTACTCTCTCTCTCAGGCTACCCTCTCTATCTATTTTCCTCTCCCATTCCATCTCCCACCACCTACTCTCTCTCACTCTCTCTCTCCCATCTCCTAATCTCTCTCTCTTACACACACTCCCATCCCCTCTCTCTCTCTTTCTCTCCCTCTCACACTCCCTCTCCCACCACTGATCTCTATCTCTCTCTATCCCACTCCCTCTCCCATCCCCTATTCTCTCTCTCGCTCTCCCTCTCCTACCACCTACTCTCTCTCTCCTATCTACTACTCTCTCTCTCTCACTCTCTCTCTCCCATCCCCTACTCTATCTCTCTCTCTCTCTCTCTCTCTCTCTCCCATCATGTACTCTCTTTCTTTGCCACCCCCTACTCTCTCTCACACTCTCATAATCTCTCTCACCCCCTACTCACTCTCTCATACACACACTCCCATCCCCCCTCTCTCTCTCCCTCTCTCACTCCCTCTCCCATTGCCTACTCTCTCTCTCCCATCCCCTACTGTCTCTGTCTCCCCTCACCCATCCCCTTTTGTCTCTTCCACACACAATCCCATCTCCCCCCTCTCTCTCTTCCTACCTCCCTCCCTCCCCTCTCCCATCCCCTACTCTCTCTAAATCACGCACTCTAATCCTCCTCTCTCTCTCGCTCTCCCTCTTCCACTCCCTCTCCCACCGCCTACTCTCTCTCACTCTCTCTCTCCCATCCCATACTCTCTCTCTCTCTCTCTACAACCCCTACTCTCTCTCTCTCTCATAGTCTCATGCTCCCTCCCATCCCCTATTCTCTCTCTTACACACACTTCAATCTCCCCCTCTCTCTCTCTCCCACTCCCTCTCCGACCAACTACTCTCTCTCTCTCTCGCACTCTCTCCCCCATCCCCTACTCTCTCTCTCACTCACACATTCTCCTCCTCCTCCTCCATTGTTTGAGTTTTTGGTTTCTTCCTTGGCATGATGATGATTTCTATATGTCAAATTATTCAAACATTCGAATTACTTTAAATTTGTAAATTACAAGTCATTCAAATACATATAAAAATTATAATTATTTTAATTAATACACAATATATATTAAATAACTTGTCAAATTTCTAACCATTTTCAAATAACAATTCATTCAAACATACAAATTTCAATGAATTCACTATATATTAAAAAACATGTCAATTTATAATCAAATTTGTCTCTATATAACAACAAAGAATATTTAAAAAGGACTACACTAACCTTTTCTATAGAAAAAGTATTCAAAAAGCCTTCAAATAGGTATCCAGTGATTAAATTTGGTGTTTGCTAGCTTCAAATAGAATGAAAGAATATTCAAAAAGGCTTCAAATAGTGTTTGCTAACTTCCAATAGCTTGAAACCTATATTTTTTGTTTGAACTATAGAATGCACAATAGACAAAAAGCAGAGTATGGATCAACAGGGACCCAAACTTGTTTTATGACCATTTTTTGGTTTTCTCATATAGTACACATGCCCTATAGCACGTATGGACTATAAAGTACATATACACTATAGTGTGTACACACTATGTGAAGAATAATCTCTCCCTATCCTACCACCCCCATCCCCTACTCTTTCTCTCTCTCTCTCACACACACACACTCTCAATCCTCTTCCATCCCCTACTCTCTCTCTCTCTCCTCTTCCATCTTGTACTCTCTCTCTCAAGCTACCCTCTCTATCTATTTTCCTCTCCCATTCTATCTCCCACCACCTACTCTCTCACTCTCTCTCTCTCTCTCTCCCATTTCCTACTCTCTCTCTCTTACACACACTCCCATCCCCACTCTCTCTTGCTCTCCCTCTCACACTCCCTCTCCCACCACTGATCTCTCTCTCTTTCTATCCCACTCCCTCTCCCATCCCCTACTCTCTCTTTCGCTCTCCCTCTCCTACCACCTACTCTCTCTCTCCTATCTACTACTCTCTCTCTCTCTCACTCTCTCTCTTGCATCCCCTACTCTCTCTCTCTCTCTCTCTCCCATCATGTATTCTCTCTCTTTGCCACCCTCTACTCTCTCACACACTCTCATAATCTCTCCCACCCCCTACTCACTCTCTCATACACACACTCCCATCCCCCCTCTCTCTCTCTCCCTCTCCCACTGCCTACTCTCTCTCTCCCATCCACTACTGTCTCTGTCTCCCCTCTCCCATCCCCTTTTGTCTCTTCCAAACACAATCCCATCTCCCCCCTCTCTCTCTCTTCCTCCCTCCCTCCCTCCCCTCTGCCATCCCCTACTCTCTCTAAATCACACACTCTAATCCTCCTCTCTCTCTCACTCTCCCTCTTCTACTCCCTCTCCCACCGCCTACTATCTCTCACTCTCTCTCTCTCTCTCTCTCTCACACACACACACACACACTCTCTCAATCCTCTTCCATCCCTACTCTCTCTCTCCTCTTCTATCTTGTACTCTCTCTCTCAGGCTACCCTCTCTATCTATTTTCCTCTCCCATTCCATCTCCCACCACCTACTCTCTCACTCTCTCTCTCTCCCATCTCCTACTCTCTCTCTCTTACACACACTCCCATCCCCCCTCTCTCTCTTGCTCTCCCTCTCACACTCCCTCTCCCACCACTGATCTCTATCTCTCGCTATCCCACTCCCTCTCCATCCCCTACTCTCTCTCTCTCGCTCTCCCTCTCCTACCACCTACTCTCTCTCTCCTATCTACTACTCTCTCTCTCTCTCTCTCACTCTCTCTCTCCCATCTCCTACTCTCTCTCTCTCTCTCTCTCTCTCTCTCTCTCTCTCTCTCTCTCCCATCATGTACTCTCTCTCTTTGCCACCCCCTACTCTCTCTCACACTCTCATAATCTCTCCCACCCCCTACTCACTCTCTCATACACACACTCCCATCCCCCCCTCTCTCTCTCCCTCTCTCATTCCCTCTCCCATTGCCTACTCTCTCTCTCTCCCATCCCCTACTGTCTCTGTCTCCCTCTCACATCCCCTTTTGTCTCTTCCACACACAATCCCATCTCCCCCCTCTCTCTCTTCCTCCCTCCCTCCCCCCCCTCTCCCATCCCCTACTCTCTCTAAATCACACGCTCTAATCCTCCTCTCCTCTCACTCTCCCTCTTCCACTCCCTTTCCACTACCTACTCTCTCTCACTCTCTCTCTCCCATCCCATACTCTCCCTCTCTCTCTCTACAACCCCTACTCTCTCTCTCTCTCTCATAGTCTCATGCTCTCTCCCATCCCCTATTCTCTCTCTTACACACACTTCAATCTCCCCCTCTCTCTCTCTCCCACTCCCTCTCCGACCAACTACTCTCTCTCTCTCACTCTCTCTCTCCCCCATCCCCTACTCTCTCTCTCACTCACACATTCTCCTCCTCCTCCTCCTCCTCTCTCTCTCTCTCTCTCTCTCTCTCTCTCCCTCCCCCCCTCTCCCACTGCTTACTCTCTCTCTCTCTCTCTCTCTCTCTCTCTCTCTCTCTCTCTCTCTCTCTCTCTCTCTCTCTCTCTCTCCCATCCTATACTCTCTCTCTCACTCTCTCTCTTTCATCCTCTACTCTCTCTTACACAAACTCCGATTCCCCCCTCTCTCTCCCTCTTCCACTCCCTCTTCCACCACCTACTCTCTCTCACACACTCTCTCTCTCTCACATCCCCTACTCTCCCTCTCTCTCTCCCCTCTCCCATCCCCTACTCTCTCTTTCACAAACACACACTCCCATCCCCCTCTCTCTCTACCCTCTCCCACTCCCTCTCCCACCACCTACTCTCTCTCTCTCACACTCTCTCCCCCAACCCTTACTCTCTCTCTCTCTCTCTCTCTCTCTCTCTCTCTCTCTCTCTCTCTCTCTCTCTCTCTAAAGCTACTCTCTCTATCCTCTCCCATCCCCTACTATCTCTCTTTCACAGACAGACACTCCCATCTCCCCTCTCTCTCTCTCTCCTCCCCCATCCCCTACTCTCTAGATCTCTCACAAATACTCCATCCCCCCCTCTCTCTCTCCCTCTCCCACCACCTACTCTCTCTCACACTCTCTCTCCCTCTCTACTCTCTGTCTCCCATCTCCTACTATTACTCTCTCTCACCCATCCCCTACTCTCTCTACCACCCCTATTTTGTCTCACAATTTCACACTCTCTCCCATCCCATACTCTCTCTTATACATACTCCCATCCTCTCTCTCTCTCTCTCTCTCTCTCTCTCTCTCTCCCTCTCCTAGTATCACTCCCACCACCTACCCTCTCTCTCCCATCCCCTGCTCTCTCTCTCCCCCCTTTTCCATCCCCTACTCTCTCTCTTTCACACACACACACACCCACACACACACACACACACACCCATCCTCTTCCTCCTCCTCCTCCTCTCTCCCTCTCTCTCTCTCCCTTCCTCCCTCCCATCCCCTACTCTCAATCTCTCTCTCCCATCCTGTACTCTCTCTGCCACCCCCTACTCTCTCTCACACTCTCTCCCATCTCTTGCTCTCTCTCTCTTACACACAATCCCATCCCCCTCCTTCTCCTTCTCCCACTTCCTCTCCCACCACCTACTCTCTCTCTCTCACTCTCTCTCCCATCCTCTCTCTCTCACTCACTCTCTCTCTCTCTCTCTCTCTCTCTCTCCCATACCCTACTCTCTCTCTTTCACACACACTCTCTCTCATTCCCCCCTCTCTCTCACACACTCCCATCCCTCCCTCTCCCACCGCCTACTCTCTCTCTCTCACTCTCTCTCTCCCTCTCTACTCTCTCCCATCCCCTACTCTCTCTCTCTCTACCATCCCCTACTATCTGTCTACCACCCCCTACTCTCTCTCTCTCTCTCTCTCTCTCTCACACACACACACACACACACACACACACACACACACACACACTCCTGGATTCCCCCCCTCTCCTCTCTCTCTCGCTCTCGCTTTACCTCTCTTCTTCCAAATTTAGGTCTTAATAGTGTGTGTGCACTAAAGTGCGCATGTGCTATTAAGACCAAAATTTTAAAACCTTTAAATAGAGTGTGTGCACTAAAGTGTGCATGCGCTATTTAAAGTTTTTCATTCTACGAAGCCTAAGGCTTCATTTTGCAAGCCTAAGGCTTCATTTTGCCTTGGGGATCCAACCCAAATGTTTGGAGTCTCTAAACTGGTCTAAGACATGTTTTGCTGCAAACATACATAAAATGATTGATGTTTCTTGTGTGCTCTCCTTCAAGTTTCATTGTGGTTGAGCATCAATAAAATCAAGTTACATGACATTGTAGGTCTTTGTGTTAGCTATATAACCATATAATTTATTTTTTATTTGAACTATTTCAAGCCTTTCAACTATAATTTCCTTTGAATGTATGCCTATTTTTTGTTAAAAACCAACATGTACTAATTGGGTTGTAGATTTTAGATCATTCATCGAATTTCACAACAACCTAGTTTTTAGAAACTAGACTCCATTCTACACACTTTAAAAAAAAAAATTTTGATTTTAGATTAGTTTTCAATCATTTCTAGGGGGAGCATACAAATATTTCATGTTTTTGGGATGTGTCAAATAAAAAAATTCATAAAAAAAAATACACATTATAAAATTACCCAAAAAATCATGGATAAACTGATGCAGAGCCACACCTTGGAAAACTCACGAGGAAAAAACTCACTCAACTGAGTTGCTTCAAGGGGCATCTACAACCTTTAGGATCACACACTAAAATCAGATTCAAAACAAAACTTTGAAAATAAATCCCCCAAAATTTCTTCTTGCACGAAATTCCACCATGTAAGGGCTACTCCCTTCATTCTGGACTTAGCCAATTTAACTTCTTGTGATTCTGAAACTTTTTCACATTCAAAATGATTATCTAAGGCTTCAATCCATTCCAACACTAATTCAGCGTCCCTCTTTCCTGTAAACATAGGTAACTCAATAGGTTTTCCTCTCAAAGCCTTTAAAGCCAACTGATAGCACTTAGCTACGGTGTTAGGACTCAACAACTACAACTCTTCTTGTATGTTCATCCTCAAACCATTTAGGTATCTTGCTACCTTGATACTCTCAAGTTCTGCAAATTTTGACCTTAGACTTAACTTCTGAAACTCTTCTATATAAGTACAAACATCCATATCCCTTTGTCTGAGATTCTGCCTTTTCTGATGCAACTGTACCTCATAGTCTTCAGGGAGATACACCTCTCTTATCATTGACACCATCTTCTTCCAGGAACAAATTTTTCTTTTATGATGGTTAAGTTATTGTGTTGTCATGCTTGCCATCTATGCTGCAATGGCAGAGAAGAGAAACACTATAGGAGGCAACATTGTTGAAAATGTAATAGGGAATTTAATGTTATGTTTTAAATGCTTTTAGTTTTTGAAGTTTATAATAACGTCGTACATGTGGTGGCATACCTAGAGTAGCAGTTCGATAAGCTCTCTAGATATAGCCACCTAGGACCAGGTGTGTGGATCTTAAATTAGAATAGTTTTTTTTAGTTCGTAGGTGGAGTGTTTAATGATTTTTAGAATCCAATAATAGGTAGTAGGCAGTTTTTGGAATATTCCTGACTTAAAAAATGACTGTCTAATATTGGTAGAAAAAATGTTTCAGATTCTTATCCTTTTTTTGGATAGAAGACGTTCTTCTTTTCTAAATAAGAAGAAAACATTTCACATCCTTTAATTAGGAAAAGAAAGTCAGTTTTAAAATGAGAGCCAGTCGGCTATGTAGAAAAAAATGAATCGAATTTGGAGAGATATGGAATGTTTTTTTCATTTTATCTTTGTGCAAGTTTTCGATGGTCTGAGTTTTGAACGGATTTTTCTTATCTTCTCACTGGAAATAAGTTGATAGTTTGCAGAAGATTAAAAAGTTTTAGTTTTGGGTCGAATTTGGTATGTTTGCAGAAAATTAGTCTCAATGCATGGGTAATATCTCCCAAATGAACCATTGGATTTCTCTCGAATTTTTATATGATATTTGAAACCTAGTTATGCAAAATATCAATGGTTGGATTGAGAAAATATTGTCTGGTTCAAAATTTATACATGTCTGTTCACGGGTCTATCTAGAGACAGCAAGAAGCAATGTTTTGCAAAAAAATGTACTTTGGTGCGTGGTCAATATCTCGGGTTTGAATAATTGGATTTCTCTCAAATTTTTATATGTTGTTTGAAACCTAGTTACACAAAATATCAACGGTTGGATTGAGTAAATATTTTTTTGTTCGAAAGTTATTCATGTCTGAGTGCAGGTCTATCCGGAGGTAGCAAGAAGAAATTTTGGGGGATTTATTTTCAAAGTTTGATCCTAAAGGTTTTAGATGCCCCTTGAAGCAACTCAGTTGAGTGAGTTTTTTCCTCCTGAGTTTTCCAAGGTGTGCCTCTGCATCATTTTTGGTATCAGAGCTTAGCAAAAGGTTTGGGAAAAAGTAGTTGTGTATATGTTTGTGTGATTGTGAAAGATTGAGAGAAGGAGTCTGAGAAGAAGTCCAGGAGACTAGATAAGAAGAAAATAACCTAGCTGAGGAATAATGGAAGAAGAAGAAGCAAAAAGACAAAGCTATAGCCAAAGACATTCTATATTCCGAACAAAGTGCAAGTGCAAGAATAAGGTATGCAAAGTTATAGTTGACAGTGGTTCCTTTCAAAATATAATCTCAGTAGAAATGGTTGAGAAACTGAATCTTCCAAGAGTACCTCATGATTTACCTTACAGAGCTTATGGGTTAGGAGATGAACAGTGGATTGATGTCTTTGAAAAGTCATATGTTTCTTTTAACATTGGACCATATTTTGATACCATTGAATGTGATATTATGCCTTTAAAAGATTGTCACTTGATTTTGGGAAGAGCATGGCAATATGACAGGTCAACCATATATGATTGTAGAAAGAACACATATACCATCAACAAGAATGGGAAGAAGATGCTTTTATTTCCATTGAAGGATGATACAACATGGAAGGAATCAAGAAGTATAGGTCTTATTGATAGGATAGCATTTCCAATGCATGATGAAGTGAAAGAGGAAGTGAAAGAAGTTTTGGTAGAGGCAAATGAAACTACAAAGAAGGCAGCCATAAAGAGTGTAGATGTATGTGAAGTTGGTACAAAAATGTCAACAATGATAGATGTAAGTTGTCCTTTGGAAGGGAAAGAACCTGAAGAGCAGAAAGAAGATAAATTGCAGCAAGTAAATGTTGATGAGAAGAATAAAGAGGAAAGTCCTATGGGATTTGAGTGTGAACAATTTGTGGTTGGAATAGTAACATGTCCTTTGAAAATAGAGAAGAGTACAATGTTGGAAGGTACTCCTATGGAAAATATTTTGGAGGCAACTGATGAAGTCTTAAATATGCATAATGAAGAAAAATGCCAAGAGGAATGGCATGAAGATGAAGCTAAGGAATGTGTAACAACAAGTTCTAAAGAAGAATCTGATTTATGGAAAAAATTTGCAGCCATTGTAGGAGAATGGAAAAGGCATGGCGGTAGTATGGAAACTCGGCTTGAAGAAGAAAGGAAAGAGTGCAATACTGTTATTGTTCTTGAGCAAAGTTGTAATAAGAAAGAGATATTTGAAAGTGAGATTACTATAGAATATCAAGATGATGATAAATGTTTAATAAAGGAAGAAGAGATAAATACGATTCTTAAGATTCAAGATGTGAAACTGGTTGATAGTCAAGAAGCAGATAAGTTTATGGTTACTATTGATGAAGATAGATATGATGCACATTACATGGTGTATAAGGAAGCTCATATTCAAAAAGAGAACTCAAATAATCTTAATAATGTTTATGCAGGGATGCAGATTTCATGTATAGTGAATCATGCTGGAGAATTTTCTGTGACATTTACAACATTAAAGAATCAAAGCTACAAGGTGGAGAAGTTGGATATTATTTTTGTTTTTCTTATAGATATGCTCATCCTAGTTCAAAGAAATTGGAAAGTTCGAAAGAAGAATGAGATTCATTTCTACAACACATCATCTCAAGAGGACTTGAGATTCATTCTATAGGGGAGTATGCTGCAGTGGCAGAGAAGAGAAACGCTATAGGAGGCAACATTGTTGAAAATGTAATAGGGAATTTAATGTTATGTTTTAAATGCTTTTAGTTTTTGAAGTTTGTAATAACGTCCTACATGTGGTGGCATACCTAGAGTAGCAGTTCGATAAGCTCTCCAGATATAGCCACCTAGGACTAGGTGTGTGGATCTTAAATTAGAATAGTTTTTTTTAGTTCGTAGGTGGAGTGTTTAATGATTTTTAGAATCCAATAATAGGTAGTAGGCAGTTTTTGGAATATTCCTGACTTAGAAAATGACTGTCTAATATTGGTAGAAAAAATGTTTCAGATTCTTATCCATTTTTTGGATAGAAGATGTTCTTCTTTTCTAAATAAGAAGAAAACATTTCACATCCTTTAATTAGGAAAATAAAGTCAGTTTTAAAATGAGAGCCAGTCGGCTATGTAGAAAAAAACGAATCGAATTTGGAGAGATATGGAATGTTTTTTTCATTTTGTCGTTGTGCAAGTTTTCGATGGTCTGAGTTTTGAACGAATTTTTCTTATCTTTTCACTGGAAACAAGTTGATAGTTTGCAAAAGATTAAAAAGTTTTAGTTTTGGGTCGAATTCGGTATGTTTGCAAAAAATTAGTCTCAGTGCATGGGTAATATCTCCCAAATGAACCGTTGAATTTCTCTCAAATTTTTATATGATGTTTGAAACCTAGTTATGCAAAATATCAATGGTTGGATTGAGAAAATATTGTCTGGTTCAAAATTTATACATGTCTATTCACAGGTCTATCTAGAGACAGCAAGAAGCAATGTTTTGCAGAAAAATGTACTCTGGTGCGTGGTCAATATTTTGGGTTTTAACCATTGGATTTCTCTCAAATTTTTATATGTTGTTTGAAACCTAGTTACACAAAATATCAACGGTTGGATTGAGTAAATATTTTTTTTTTCGAAAGTTATTCATGTCTGAGTGCAGGTCTATCCGGAGGCAGCAAGAAGAAATTTTGGGGGATTTATTTTCAAAGTTTTGTTTTGAATCTGATTTTAGTGTGTGATCCTAAAGGTTGTAGATGCCCCTTGAAGCAACTCAGTTGAGTGTGTTTTTTCCTCCTGAGTTTTCCAAGGTGTGGCTTTGCATCATAAACTGCATAGTGTTAGGTAACTTTTGACCAGAGTGGCTAAAGAATTTTAGAAAAAAAAAAAAGTTAAAATTTTAAGGGGGCCACACTTTGTACTGTTTTATATTTTTTCTGAATAAATAGTACCACTTTCCGTGGCCCCTTTTTTTGAGGACCTAAAACTAAGCCATTTTGAAAAAGAATTAGTAGTTTAGAAACTAGATTCATAGGACTACAACTTTTTTTCCTTCATATCTTAAAATTTTGAGCGTAAATATCTTCAAATTCTTGTCGAAGTTCAGAAATTGTTGATTTTAGAAAAAAATTGTTCACTTATACCCCCTCCTTTAGCACCACAACTTGGTGCACTTACCCTCCATGGGTGTGTAGAATAGATTGGTACAGAAGAAAGCAAATGAAGAAGATTTACTCACCTCTCTTGGAATCTCTTCTTGCACTCTAATTGGGGTATGAGTGGATTTACATATGCCACTTGACACATTTGATAGAAGAATGACATTACTAGTTATTCATTATATTTTAAGAGTTGTAAAATGTAATATTCATATTATTTAAACAAATATTAAATTTTTTAAATATAGATTTTTTATGAATTGAATGAAATGAATTAATACACAAGATTTATTTGTATTTTTAAATTTATTTGAGAATTTTTTGATTATATTTAACTTCAAGTTTGCAATCATTTTAATTTTTTAATACTTTTTAATATTATTTATATTTGATTAATTATATATTTAGGTATATATTAATTAATATTTCATATAAAACTAATAATTGTGTATCACCAAGTCACATAATAACTTAGGGTTTATGTGATGATTAGTATCATTTTGATTTTGACTATAGTTAAAATGAAGTCGTAGTCGAAATTGTGTTTTAGTATTTACAATTAAGATTACAATTAGGGTTAAGATTTAATAATAGCTAGATTTAAGGTTGTCATGTTTCATTATGATATTGTTTAATATCAACTTATTAAAATAAATATAACTTCTTTCTAATTGACCATTCAAATCTCTTCATATTAAACCATTTAACATTTAATAGTACAATTTCATAAAATGATATAACTACTTTAATACTATTTTTTTTGATAGTTATAACATATTGTATGAAATTATTTAAAAATATGAACATTAATATACTTATACACTTACATTGTTAAAACTATTAAGACAATTTTTTATTTTTTTTTAAATTAAGATGATGTACATATATAATAAAACATAAAATGAATATAATCACCAAATTTGCATGTAATTAAAATCAAGATGTCTCTAGTTAAAGGATTTACATTTTATTTAGAAAAAAGAAATAAATTAAAAATTAATATATTTTTTAATGTAAAATATTTTGAAAATAAAATATATAATCAATACTCTAAATAAAATATTTTTTAAACTAAAGAGAAATAAATTTTGATCTCATAAATAAATCATAAATTTATTTAAAAATAAAGTTTTTATAGATATTTATGTTAATTCTAAAATAAAATGTAATCTAAATGTTAGTGCAAATAATAATATTTAATAATTATAGAAATAATTTTAAAAACTACTAAAAGATCTCCTCAAATAGTATTCAATTAAAAAATAAATATGAAGTACAATGTTAGTTATAAATATGAGTTTAAAGAAATATTTCAAAAATATTTAATACATAACCTTTTATTTAAAAACTATAACCTCCACATTACTGAAACACTTTGCATGAAAACCTTCACATTGCATGAAAACCCTCACAAATTCAAACTGCAACTTAGCGGACTGGTATCACACATGACACAATAAAATCCATGCATCGACTTACTTATAGAGGAGAAACTTCTAGAAAATATATTTTAAATATATTACTTGTTATATTACAAATCAAGAAGATTCTAGAAATTTTAAGAAGTTTCTAGAAAGGGTATTTTTAAAAAGATATATAAATTAAATTTTTGAATTTTATAATCCCCCAAAAAATGTAAAGAGCCAATAAAAATGAAGATTTTATTTTCTATAAAACTCAAAATTAATATAAAATATTATTTTTCTACAAAATTCAAAATTAATATAAAGAAGACAACTAAATAATTTATGTACAGATTCCCTCATGCAAACTAATGCTAAATGTTGTAATGAAAAAATTACAAATCATTGTTTTTTAGAATTTTAGAATCCAAAAACAATATAATCCCTTAGAGCTAAAATGAAAAGAACCAATCAAAATAAAGTAATTTTTATTTTACAAAATTTAAAGCAAGAGCTCTTTGAGAGCTGGAGTCCCTGCCTTTTGAGGTTATAGTAGAAGTTGTTGTTATTAGCATCTTATATTGTTTATGTCAAAGCCTACTAGTCAAAGATATCAAGATGACAACCACATGACATGAATCGAGGTAGTTGCTCACTCCAAATCTCATAGTATGGTAGGGTATTTTTTCTCTATGCTCATTAAACTAATTATCTATTAAATCTTTTAATCTTAACTTCTTTTAATAATAATTATAAGATATCACGTACAATTTTGCTATTTAAAAAAAATAAAATTTCTTTACAAAATAATTCTTCATATTTAGTTAACTAATATTAAGACAATAATATGAATTTTTTAATAATTTAATTTTCTTATGTGTTCAAATTAGATAATTAATTTTCTAGATTGTATGCAATGTTTTATAATAAGTATATTAGAAAATATATTTAAATAATATATTATTTAAATATCTAAATATATAGATAAAAAATTAATATATTTTTTATAATTTAATACTATTTTGCAAACTTGAAATTTAAATGATGAAAAAATTAAATAACATAATTATATGAAAATTTTAATAATAAATCAAAAATTAATTTTTTTTACCATTTTTTCTTTCTTATTCTGAGGTATCTTGAATGCAATTTAAAAATAGGCATCAAGCTAAATCACTTTGCCTTGGGAAGCATTCTACTTGTGGTTGTTGGCATGCAGTGCTTGAAACAGGGTATGGAGATTCACGAACATATGATAAGAAGTGGATATGAGTTAAATTTTGTTGTAGCAAATGCTCTCCTAAATATGTATGCAAAATGTGGCAGCTTGAAGATGGCACGTAATCTGTTTGATAAAATGTCCATCCCAGATGTGATATCTTGGACTAGCATGATTGCTGGATATGCATAGCAAGGATTTGTTGATGAAGCCTGGGGTTCTTTCAAGAAATGCCTCGGAGAAATGTGGTTGCGTGGAATTCCATGATTGTGGAATTTTTGCACAATGGGCTTCTTGATGAAGCTTTGAAACTCTTTAAGTGAATGCCTCAGCAAGACAATGTGTCATGGAATGTGATGATTGCGGTATCGCAAAAAAGGATTTTTTGCTGAGGCACACAAACTATTTGACGAAACGCCTACAAGAGATGCATTTTCATGGAACACAATGATAGCTAGATTTTTACAAATATGTTAATGAGGCTTTTAGTCTCTTTCAAGAAATGCTGCAAAAGGATGTATATTCCTGGATAGCAATGATCACAGGATTTGCTCAAAATGGGTTGGTTGATAGAGCCCTAAAACTGTTCAACAAAATGCCTGGACGAAATTTGTTTTCATGGAATGCAATGATTGTAGGATTCATACAGAATTGGACATGTCAAGTCTCAGTCTAGAGAGGTGTGGAGCAAAAGTCCACCGACAAAGTTGGAGAAGAAGTTTCTAGAAAAAAATCAAAATTTTGGTAACAAAAAAATCATATTTACCTTTGGTAAAATTCCTATTAGCCAATCAGAAAATACAAATTATTGTTTCAAAATTAATTTAAAAATATACAATTTTTTGACTTTAGAAACTCACATGAATTTTTATTATGAAAAATATTAATTGTGTCCCAGTGAAAACATTAGTACTCTGCCTATGCATAGGAAGGGACTAATAAAAATAAAGATGTTGGAAGACATTATAAACCATGATAAACCATCAAAAGGATTTTACAAAATGAAAACATTACCTAGTCTCTGCCTCTATAGATGTGACTAATAAATTGAGCATTTTTTTGATGAATAGTCCTTTTCAATTAATAAAATTTACTAAGATTGAGCATTTTGAATCATGAATATAAAAGTAAATTAGCTTTTGGGTTCACAATACATAGGCCTTGACGTAAGAAAAGAACCTACATTAATGTTTCAAAAATGAAACCGATAGGAAGAAAAATGAAACCGATAGCATTTAGTCTTGTGCAATATGGTATGCTTTCAGCTTGGAATATGTACATCTTGGTTGCAACTTCAGTCTTGGTTGCTGATACTTTGAGGGAATTGCCGAGTGCATTGCTGGAGTTTTGGAAACAGTTGCATTATTCATTTTTAATTGTCTCAATACCGATGTTACCTCGGATAATCGTTGTAATGTAACTAATGCTGTTATAGTGGTCAGCATTGTATCTGCCGTTATTTATTTGTAAATGTTTATTTTTATTAATAAAATGCTTCTTTCAATAAATAAAAATAAAAATTCGTTTCATTTACCTTGATCTCTGGTTAAGGGAAATTAAAGAGAAATCTATGAAATATGTAGGCTATGGTTGTCGAAGAAAGATTCATTTTATCAAAAACGTTAGTAGAAAATTGACCGAAGAAAAGTGGAGGGTGGAATGCACGGGAAGTTCAGTGAACATAGACAAGTCTGGAAAATACACAGACGTCCTTCCTTATCTAACGATGGGGAAGGCTGGAAAGTTCGGTCACTGCCGTGAACATGCCGCCTACAATTGACGTGGCCGTCTTTGATAATAAAACTTTTGAGTCGTCCATTGACCTGTTGACCAGCACGTACTTAAGAAGAGCACGCGGAGAGAAAAAGTGCATGATTTCCCTATCATATTTCTAAATAGCTTTGTGCAATCTCGCCATTGTTTTTCTTCTCTTCTTCTCCACCTCTGCCATTTCCCATCGATTCGTGCCCAACAGATGCCCTCCCCACGAATCCCACGCTCTTCTCCGCTTCAAAGCGGCTCTGAATGACAACCAGGAATCCCATGCTCTGAGTTCGTGGGTGAATGGAACTGACTGCTGCACCAACTGGACTGGCATCTCCTGTGACGATGACACCAACCACGTCGTATCTGTTGCTGCATCTTCTGACTACTATTCTTTCCAAGGTGTGATATCTGAGAGCCTCTGCCAACTTCCTTTTCTCACATCGCTCACCCTATCCGGAATACTATCAGGTACTACTTCCCTTCACCACTGTCTGGGAGACCTCTCTTATATTCAATCTTTACATTTATCTGCCAATGGCTTAAGTGGAATGGTTCCCCCTTTCATTTGTTCTCTCACCCGTCTTACAGATCTCGGTATTTCATACAATCGCTTCAGTGGGAGCATTCCTTCTTGCCTTGGCCATCTCTATTCTTCAACATACCTTTCCCTTGTTAGCAACCGACTCAGTGGAAGCATACCGGCCTCTCTTGGAAGCCTCTCTTTGTTGACGTATTTAGTTATTTATGAAAATCAGCTGAGCGGTATCATTCCAGATTCCATGAGCAACCTCTCTTCTTTAGCTTACCTTGAGCTTGGAGGCAACCGAGTGGAAGCATACCTGCTTCTCTTGGAAGTCTCTCTTTGTTGACGTCATTATCTCTTAATTACAATCAACTGAGCGGTATCATTCCAGATTCCATGGGCAATCTGTCTTTACTGAAGTGGTTGCTTATTGATTACAACCAACTGAGCGGGACCTTTCCCACTTCATTTTCTCAGCTTTCCTCACTCGCTTGATGATGGCAATCGTTTCAATAAAACCGTCTCTTCTTCGTCACTTCCACCTTCGTTAGTTGTACTGGTCCTGTCATTTGACCATCACCAGCCAATTTCAGGAACTTCCCTTCAAAAGTTTACAAGCCTAGATCTTTTGGGTTTATCCGACTGTGTACTAAATATCAGCACAAGCTGGATTCCATCCTTTTATTTATCTAGGCTATATTTAGAGTCATGTAGGATTGACGGCCAATTTCCATCTTGGGTATCAACACAGTTTTCACTTGAATCGTTGAAAATAACAAACGCCAGTCTTGTGGGAGTAATTCCCTCTTGGTTATGGGAAACCAGTCCTCTGTTGCAATTTCTGAATCTTTCAGGAAATCATTTGGAAGGAAGGTTGTCCTTAAATCCTTCAACATGGATTGGCCTGCAAGAACTCGATGTGTCTAGAAATAAATTGAGTGGATGCATCCCATCAATGCGGTCTCCTAATTTGCGCGTACTGCTGGTCAACCACAATTGGTTCAGTGACAATATTCCTCCTAGCTTGGGCGAATCATCCCAACACAATATGTTAAATCTTGCAAACAACAACTTAATAGGATTGATCCCTGTCAGCTTGTCCAATTGTTCTTCCCTTGTTGTCCTAAATTTGGGAAATAATAGTTTGGAGGGAAGCTTGCCACACGAGTTTAATAAGCTAGGTGATTTATATTCATTAGTTGTTCACAATAATAAGTTGCACGTATTATTCCCTCTTTCATTAGCAAATTGTACAAAGCTACAGGTTTTTGATATAGGAAACAATTTGTTTGGTGGTGAAATACCAAATTCGATTGAAAATCTTTCAGAGCTAAGTGGGTTGGTGATGAAGGAGAATAAATTTACCTGTAGTATTCCTTCAGAGATAGGTCAGCTAACGAACCTTCAAATCTTGCTGCTTTCATCTAATTGTATCTCAGGCACAATTTCGCAAACAATTGCATTCTTGCAAGCAATAGCAAATGAAAGTCAGAATAGTTATGTATTGTCTTCTGGTGCTACTCGATCATTCTATCAAGATGGATTGGATATGACTTTGAAAGATACTGATCGACACTATCCATATATTCTTTCCACACTCACATGCATAGATCTTTCAAACAATGAATTGCAGGAAGAAAGATTGATTTTATCAAAAAGTTGGTAGAAAATTGACCAACAAGAGGCAGAGGCTGGAATGCACGGGAAGTTCAGTGATCATAGACAAGTCTGGAAGATAGACTGGAGAAGAACTTTGTCGCGTTTATTAATTACTCGATAGAAGTTAAATGAAGTTATTATGTTCATACTTTTATATTCTTAATTAACTTATTGATTATATAGTTAATCAATGTATAATCTTAATTCTAATAGCAAAAATCTTTAATTTGTTACTACAAAATATATATTCTTTACTTTTAAAACAATATAAATAAGTTTATATTTATATTATAGTGGTGACCATCTTATTGTTCTTAACTTTTAATTAGTGTTCTTATGATGTAAAGGAAGTGAGAATGAATGATAATAAATATTTTTTATTAAAAATTAAATGACTTTGAAGATAGATATAAATGTTAACTACAAAAATATATAGATAAATAATATAGTATGCAATAATCATTATAAAAAATAATGATATATTAATTAGATTATTTACATATAACCATATTTCAGAATTAATAATTTTTAAAGATTATTTTTAATATATTAATTAGGTTATTTTCATATAGCTATATTTTAGAATTAATAATTTTTTAAAGATTATTTTCACAAATTTCCAAGTTTGTGTTATCTTATGTTTTTCCATTTTGTTTTTGAAAAAATTACAAAGTAAAAATTATGAATTAACTCTTTCTAAAAAGAAAAAAATATTATGAAATAATAGAATTATAAAATGATACCAACCGAGGAGGAGGAAGAAAAAGTCATAAACTAGAGGGAGAATAAATTAATTATTTATTTAATGAGGGAACACAAAACAACAAGCTAAGTTGAGAAATTGACAATTCTAACACCCAAGCAATTGGGATAAAATAACTTAAATAAAAAATTAAACCAAAGTAATAAAATAAAATAAACCAAAGTAATAAAGAAAAGGGTAACAAAACCAAGTGATCGAAAGAAGGAAAAAATAAGAGAGTCGAGGTAAGTACACCAATTTTTGGTGCCAAAAGGGGGGTATAAGTGGACACCTCTTTTCTAAAATCAACAATTTTTGAACTGCGACAAGAATTTGAAGATAGTTACGCTCAAAATTTTAAGATATGGCAAAACCAAAAGTAGTAGTCCTTTGAATCTAGTTTCTAAACTACTAATTTTTTTCCAAAATGGTTTAGTTTTAGGTCCTGAAAAAAGGGGGCCGTCGAAAGTGGTATTGTTTATTAAAAAAAAAAAAAACACAGTACAAAGTGTAAAGTGTGGCCCCCTAAAATTTTAACTTTCTTTTTGAAATTCTTTAGTTGCTCTAGTCAAAAGTTACCTAACACTATGTAGTTTATCCTAGATTTTTTGAGTAATTTTATAATGTGTATTTTTTATGAATTTTTTAATTGGACACATCCCAAAAAGATGAAATATCTATGTGCTCCCCCTAGAAATGATTGAAAACTAATCTAAGATCAATTTTTTTTTTTAAAAGTGTGTTGAATGGAGTCTAGTTTCTAAAAAACTAAATTGTTGCAAAATTCGATGAATGAGCTAAAATCTACATCCCAATTAGTTCATGTTGGTTTTTGACAAAATATGGACATACATTCAAAAGAAATTGTATTTGAAAGGCTTGGAATAGTTCAAATTAAAAATAAATTATATGGTTATATAGCTAACACATATACCTACAATGTCATGTAATGTGATTTTATCAATGCTCAACCACAAGGAAACTTGAAGGAGGGAACACAAGAAAAATCAATCATTTATTGTGTGTTTGCAGCAAAACATGTCTCAGACTAGTTTAGAGACTCCAAACCTTTGGGTTGGATCCCCAAGGCAAAAGCAAACCTTAGGCTTGGTAGAATGAAAATTTTTAAATAACGCATGCGTGCTATAGTGCATGCACGCTATTTTAAGCTATTTTAAATTTAGGTCTTAATAACACGTACACATGTTAGTAGCCTAAATTTCAATAGAGAGGGAAGGAGAGAGGCAAAGAGAGTAGAGAATGAGAGAGATTAGAAGATGGGAAGAGAGTAGGAGGTGGGATAGGGATAGAGGGAGAGAGAAATAGAGAGAGAGAGAGAGAGGGAGAGAGAGTAGGGGATGGGGGAGAGAGAGTAAGAGAGAGTAACCAATGGGAGAGGGAGTGGGAGAGTGAGAGTGAGAGCGAGAGATAGAGAGGAGAGGGGGGATGGGAGTGTGTGTGTGTGTGTGTGTGTGTGTGTGTGTGTGTGAGAGAGAGAGAGAGAGAGAGAGAGAGAGTAGGGGGTGACAGAGAGAGAGTAGGGGATGAGAAAGATAGAGTGAGTGTAGGGGATGGGAGAGAGAGAGTGAGTAGGGGATGGGGGAGAGAGAGAGTATAGAGGGAGAGAGAAAGAGAGTAGAGAGGGAGAGGGAGAGGGAGGGAGAGAGGGAGGGGGAGAGAGAGAGAGAGAGAGAGAGAGAGAGAGAGAGAGAGGGTGTGAGAGAGATATAGATAGAGAGAGAAAGGGATGTGAGAGAGAGTAGGTGGTGGGAGAGGGAGTGGGAGAGGGGGAGAGAGGGGGGGATGGGAGAGAGGGAGTGAGAGAGGGAGTAGGGGGTAGGAGAGAGAAAGAGTATAGGATGTGAGAGAGTAGGGGGGTGGGAGAGAGAGTAGAGAGGGAGAGAGATAGTAGGGGATGGGGGAGAGAGAGAGTGAGAGAGAGTAGGTGGTGGGAGAGGGAGTTAGAGAGTGAGTGTGAGAGAGAGAGGAGAGGGGGGATGGGAGTGTTTGTGGGAGAGAGAGTTAGATAGTAGGGGATGGGAGAGGGGAGAGAGAGAGCAAGAGAGGGTAGGGTATAGGAGAGAGATAGTGTGTGTGTGAGAGGGAGAGAGGGAGAGAGAGAGTAGGGGATGGGAGAGAGAGTGTGAGAGAGTGTAGGCAGTGGGAGAGGGAGTGGGAGAGGGACAGAGAGAGAGGGGGATGGGAGTGTGTGTAAGAGAGAGAGTATGAGATGGGAGAGAGTGTGTGTGAGAGAGAGTAGGGGGTAGCAGAGAGAGAGAGTAGGGGATGGGAGAGAGAG